>WAAF01001939.1:44800-62178 GCA_013400475.1 Tricholaema leucomelas | reverse complement strand
CCTTCAGATACTGAAAGGCCACAATAACATCTCTTTGGAGCCTTTTTCTCTGCAGACTGAACAGCCCCAGCTCTCAGACTTTCCCCTAGAAGTGCTCCAGCCCTCTGATCACTCTCATGGCCCTTCTCTGGACATGTTCCAGCATGTCCATATCCTTCTTCTAATAGTGGCTCTGGAACTGGACACAGTACTCCAGATGGGGGTCTCATGAGAGCAGTGCAGAGGGGCAGAATCACCTCTCTTGCCTTGCTGGCCACACTTCTCTTGATGCAGCCCAGCATAAGGCTGGCTCTCTGAGGTGCAAGTGTACACTGGTGACTCATGTTGAGCTTCTCCACCAGCATCCCCAAGTCCTGTTGAAATCTTTTTCGACATGCATTTGAGCATGCAGCTGAGACCTTCCCTCAGCTCTGTGATACATACATGTTCTGTTTGAACTGCCAAGTTGGCATGCCCAAAGTGGATGGGTGTGCTCTTCACAGAGAAAAGATACTCAAACCTGTATGCAAAACTGCTCTGCAGGACCTTGTAAGACCTTGTTTACATGTGGGGAGGGACCATAGAATCGTAGAATGGGCTGGGCTGGAAGAGACCTCCAAAGCTCACCTAGTCCAACCTTCACTCCAGTAAGCAGAGGCATCCTCAACTAGATCAGGGATTTTCCAGTATGCTGAAAATGTCAATCCTCAAATCTCTGAGGATTTAGCTGTACTGATAAGGTTTGGAGTAGGATGCTCTAATAGCTTGTGATGCTTCCACTTGCTTTTTAGTGGTTTTGTTGTAAAGAGTTAGAGGGACACTGTAGATTTACTCTCTACTCTGTGCAAAATACTTGCAAGAGAGCCACAGCAGCTGTCATTTCTGTAGAGATTGTGCAACCTCAGCACTGAAATAGAGTTGTTGTGTACTCACTAAATTCAGGAATGAGATGTCATTGCAGCAGTTTCATCACAACTTTCAGCCAGTGAAACTTGGTGGGAGCTCACTGGAGTCTCTGTGATCTGACTTTTCCACCCCAGTCAGCTATGGAGGATATCTGGTTGCACTGAGTGGGGTTATTCAGCCACTCCATGCCTTTTTCAGGTGCAAACCTTGTAGGCTGTGTGGCTTACACCCTTGGTATGAAGTCCAATGCAACCACCATAGCTTTAAAAGCTGCAGGACTCAAAACGAAGCAAGGAAGATTCAAGGTAGGTAGAGTAAAAAAGCCTGTCATACAGGGAAGGCTCATATCAAGGTAAGATAGAATCATAGAACGACTTAGGTTGGAAGGAACCTTAGAGATCATCTACTCCAATCCCCCGCCATGGGCAGGGACACCTCTCAACTAGGCTTGGTTGCTCAAGGTCTCATCCAGTCTGGCTTAAACATCTCCAGGGAGAGGATATCCACAAGCCCTCTGGGCAATCTATTCCAGAGTCTCACCACCTTCATACTGAAGAACTTCCTAAGATCCATTCTAAACCTACTCTCCGTCAGTTTCAAACCATTCCCCTTTCTCCTTTCTCTAGACATCTGTGCTAGTTTGAGCCTAGCTAGAATGTTTTGGTGAAAAGAACTAGATCATAGGCTGAGAAATGAAAACAGTGGTGAGGTCTACTTCCTTCACAGTCTTGCTGAGATGTGTAGAAAGGAAAAGCAAAACATTAGATAAAGACACTTCGCTCTTGACTTCGCTCTGGGCTGTGCTCTCAGCTCTTTGCCTGCTGGGGAGCTCGGTCTGCTGGCTGAACTCCATCTTGCTTTCTAACCTCACCCTCCATTTGCTTCTTGGCTGATTCACTTTGCTTCTTAATCCCCTTGGCCGAACCTCCATTCTTCCTTGGGACTGGGGTAAGGTTGAGAGGGGGTAGGGGGAAGGTGAGGGGTGGTTGAGAGCCCCTCCTGGGGACTCAGGTTTCTGGGAGGGGAGTTGTGTGTCTGTATTACCTTTTTACCTTGTATATTTCTGTATATATCTGTATATACTGTAAATATCTGCTTGTACATTGTGTCAGCTGTAAATATAAGCTTCATTCAAATTTCCAGAGCCAACTGAGTCTAGTCTGGGTGATTTCTAAAGTGTGGGGGGCAGGGAACACCCAAACCATCACAACATCCTTATGAAAAGTCTCTCTCCAACTTTCCTGTAGGCTGCCTTCACGTACTGGAAGGCAGTTCTAAGGTCCCCCTAGAGTGTTCTCTTCTCCAGGCTGAACACCCTCAGCTCTTTCATCTTATCCTCATAGCAGAGAAGCTCCAGCTCTTGGATCATTTTTGTGGTCCCTATCTGGACTTGCTCAAACAGAATGAGTGAGGTTTTAAAGGTTTCATTGCATGCTTTGTTCTTCTGCTCCATGTGGCTACCATCGTGATGGCTGCAGGCCAGCGTGTGTTCAGTTTTCCTTATGGGCTGTTAGCACATGCAGTCAGCTAACTGTACAGGTAGTGCACAAGTTGCTGGGTACTTTACAGCAGTGGGATGTCTTTAGCTACAGGAAACAGGTATGGAATACATTGCTTACGGTTTGCGTCTTGCATTTTTCCTTTACGCAGTGAGTGTCAATGAGGTGGGCTGCAGTGATGGGAATGTAGGAAAAGGCTCTTTTATCAGACGCTTTGAGACAAGAAATCACAGATCACAGGATGTTAGGGGTTGGAAGGGACCTCCAGAGATTGAGTCCAACCCTCCTGCCAGAGCAGGACCACAGAATGAGAACAGGTCACACAGGAATGCATCTAGACAGGGCCTGAAAGTCCCCAGAGAAAGAAACTCCACAGCCTTTCCAGGGAGCCTGTTCCAGTGCTCTGTGACCCTTACATTACAGAAGTTCTCCCTCATGTTGAGGTGGAACTTCCTGTGCTGTAGTTTCCATCCATTGCCATAGGGTGCAACTGAGAAGAGTTTGTCCCCTCTGTCTTGACCCCCAGCCCTCAGATATTTATAAACATTGATTAGATCCCCTCTAAGCCTTCTCTTCACCAGACCAAAAAGCCCCAAGTCCCTCAGCTATCCTCAAAAGAGTCTTCCTGAATGTTAGGATTTGAGCAAAGTTAGAGTTAAGGGACACTTTCAGCAAGGGACAGCAAAGCATTCAGGAAGACTTTGACTGATTATTTCAGCTGGAGCAGAATGTTTCTACAAGTGTGCCTGGAAGTTTGAGAGCTGAGGTGACCTTTTCTGACACTTCATATTTTGGTGGAACATTGCTGGATTTATGCTGAAAGGCAAACATATGATTGTGACAATTGCACTCACCTTTCCTTATAGATTTTGTAGATTGATGTTCTTGTCTGATTCAGTCTTTGGCATAAAATGAAGCCCTACAACAGGAGATTCAGGACTGAGCCAGTGTGCAATGGTAGGGAAATTATTTTTAGAGATGTCCTTTGTCTCGTTAGTTTCAGCTGCTTGAAACTTCAGTGCTTTAGTGGTTAGCAGATGTATTGATAATTAAATAATTAAGCATCAATTAAGTAATAAACACCAAAGTTGGTTTTTTTTGTTGCTATTATCAGCCACCAAAATGAGAGTTTGTGTGTTCTGAATGAATCTATGAACTGTTCCAATAATACCAGATGAAATAAATTTAGAAGCTGCTTTTGTGCCAGAGTGGACAAAAAAGATGGCCTTGTCCTGAGTGCCGAGAAGACATATTTCCACCACTCAATAATTAATGTGAATTTACTCATGCCAGTGTAGAAAACCAGCCTGGGTATTACTGCAAAGTAACCGTGTGAGATTGTGTTAGTGCAGTGATGGTTGAGCTCATCTCCAGTTGGATTTCACAATGTGATTCCTAATCCTTGATTTCGCACTGTAAAAAAACCCCAACCCAACCAACCAAAAAACTCCACCAAAGAAAACCAAACTAAAATAACTCTCCTGTCCTATATGAAAGAAACCCAATTTGTGCTTATGCAGATAGATTGTTTTCAGTAAGAACTACCTCTTAACTCTGTAGTTGCTCAAAACAATTTGTGCTTATGCAGATAGATTGTTTTCAGTAAGAACTACCTCTTAACTCTGTAGTTGCTCAAATCCTAACATTCAGGAAGACTCTCTTGCTTTCTTGTCTCACCTTTCTGATAAAAGAGACCTTTCCAATGTTCCCATCACTGCAGCCCAACTCACTGACACAGATTGTGCAAGGGAAAGGCAAACTGTCAGCAATGTATTGCATACCTGATTCCTATAGTTAAAGACATTCAGTACCCAGCAGCTTGTGCACTAGCATTACACACGTTACTCTCTTTTCCAGTCAGAATTAGGTCAGATAAGGAAGATGAATATAGGGCAGGACTAATCTGAAACCTGGCAGCCTAGATTAAAAGAGAGAGAATGGCAGGGCTTGAGGTGATTCTTTCCTTTCTGAAAGGCCAACAGAGAATTTTAGGGGATGATGGAGAGTCCAACCCCCCCCCGCCAAAGCAGGATCACTTAGGGCAGGTCACACAGCTCAAGAATTCTCGCGGTTCAAGACTTCTAAAATAACTGGGCCGAAACACTCTTTGAAAAAGTTCTTTGGTGCACCAAACCTTGATTTCAGTTTGTGTGTGAGAAAGAAAGGAAGAGAGAGATAATCTAACGGATATTTGTCTAAATAAAAATTCTAGGAAACTATTCTCAAGTCTGTGGCTTCTATTTCAGAAGTATTTTGGAAACCTTTCTGCTCACAAATCAGATCAAAGACCTCTTCCTACAAGCTGTTTCTTGCTATGTGCTCAGACCACATTAGCTAAAACATTTTGTCTGCCATTTCCTTTTTGGTAACGTGGTGATTTCTGAAAGCTGCTATCAGGGCTTGAAACAGTGATTGGTGATAGAGACGAAGAATAAGAGGTGACTTTTCCTTCTGTGTAAAGCTAGATATGAAGGGGTAAAACAGTAAGCATTGGAACGATGATTGCTGATAGCATTTCATAAAATAAACCATCCTAATATCCCTCTGAACCCATCAGAGAGTGATACTGATGTGCTACAGTGAGCTTAGAAGATTTCAACTCATGGCCTGAACTCTGTGGCTGGTTGGGTTGGGCTTCTTGAACACTGTTTTGGATCACTAATGTGAAATAATGTGTGTTCACAGGATAAACGATGGAGTGGTCTCTAAACCAGTGTCAGGACACACAGTTATTTGAACTGAAATCTCCTTTTATCATTGTGCAAATTGTAAGTTGTTTGTTCCAAATTTGTTTTGTTCCAAATAGAATACAATTCATAGTTATAAGTTGAAAGAAGGAGAAGGACTAAATATATAAAGGGCAGTTGCCAAGAGGATCTGGACGAAGTTTTTTCAGTGGTGTCCAGTGATAGGGCAAAGAGCAATGGGCACAAACTGGAGCAGAAGGAAGTTTTGCCTACACATGAAGAAAAACTTCTTCACTTTGAGGGTGGTGGAACACTGGAGCTGGCTGCCCAGAGGGATTGTGGAGTTTCCTTATCTGGAGGGATTCCAAACCCACCTAGATATGATCCTGTGCAACCTGCTTTGTATGACCCTGCTTTAGCGAGGGGGTTGGACTAGATTGTCACCACAGATTACTTCCAACTACCCCATGCTGTGATTCTGTGATTCTGTGTACTTTAGTTGTGCTATTTCATTTCCAGTGGGAAAAAAATCCTACCTGCGTAGTAAATTTCTCTTCAGAACGACCTAGCAATTTGCAAGGAACCTTGTTTGGGGAATGTTACCACCCACTGCTGTTATTAAGCTTTGTGACTTGTAAAGTGAAGGTGATGAATGTTGAAATGTAGTGCTGAAATAGTGGGAATTTGACAGGCAGCTAAAGAAGGGGAGTTGCTTTACTGGAAGGAAAATGCACCACACATGCCTGCTTTTCAGATTCCAGCCATGCTGTGTGGTGAACATGCAGACACCACATTTAGGAAACATAGGAGCATACTTGTGATAAGGATCTTTGGAGATCCCTCCTGCAGAACCAGATGGTGGGATGTTGATATTCCAGCATGGGCTTCCGCAGCTATCTGGCATTTTTGTGCATTCTCCTGTGATCCACATTCAGTTTGCTGTGTCAGTCATGGAATCATAGAATACCGGGGGTTGGAAGGCATCTCCAGAGATCACTGAGTTCAACTGCTCTGTAAAGCAGGACCACTGGATGCATGGGAATGCAACCAGAAGGATTTTGAACATCTCCAGAGAAAGAGACTCCACAACCTTTCTGGGCAGCCTGCACCAGGGCTCCATCACTCTCACAGTAAAAATGTGTGTTTCTTATGTTAAGATGGAATTTCCTGTGATTGAGTTTATGTCCATTGCTCCTTGTCCTGTCACTGGGTATCACTGAAAAGAGACTGGCTCCATCCTCCTGACAGCCACTCTGCAGATATTTATAGGCATTGATAAGGTCCCCTCTCTACTGTCTCCTCTCCTGACCTAACAGCCCCAGGTCTCTCAGTCTTTCCTCATAAGAGAGATGTTCCAGTCCCCTAAGCATCCTTGTAGCTCCCCATTGAGCTCTCTTCAGTAGTTCCCTGTCCCTCCTGAATTGGAGAGCCCAGAACTATACACATGCTCCATGTGCCTATGAAAATGGTGTCCTCGCACCATGTAGCCCTTGCTAGCCACAGACTGCATAAACTCCACTTTGGTGATGTATTCAACATGAAAAAACAAGAGTGCCAAGCAAGCAGCTAAGGTATTGCTGAGTCAAAATGATGTATTCCTGCTGCATCATGCTTTTCTTTCATGATGAATGGCACCATTTTGAGTGCCATAGCTTAGATCAGGACTTTTTCTTTGTTTTAAGTAAGTCAGGGTAGTGATCTGAGAGAGAGAGAACCCTGCAGCAGTGATTTGTTGGGTGCTGGGAAATGAAATTTGTTGGGAAGGAAAATAAATGCTGGCCAAGGGCTGAAAATGAATCTTGTCAAACTTTGTGCTAACCTGGGCCTTCTGACTGATTTTTATTCCACATTTTTTTGGATTTAATCTGCCTTGGGACCTGGGAGATATTTTTAAAGAAATGGAATAGTTTTGTGAACTCTGGAAGACTGAAGCTGTTTCCATTGAAATTGCCTTCCTAGCTGTGTCTCAGGTTCCCATATGTACTAAAAATGTGCTTTTGTTCTTTGGTAGTACGGTGGGATTTAATCCACTGTGAAGACACCTGAAATGTAGGCTTACTAGTTGGTTTATTTGTTTTTTCCATGCTTGGGTTAGTGACTGTCATGGTCAGGAATTTTGCCCTGTCAGTCTTCTGTATACTGATGTAGTTCTCTCAGTGGAAAATGTACTTCAGGGGAGCAGTGACTGCAGGAAAGGAATGCCAGTAAGATTTGATAAGGGCAACTGATCCCTGGGATTATGGTTTTCCATCATTTTATAGTATGTGGGCCCTTAAAAGTGTTGGGGGTGCAGTGTACTGTAGAGCAATATAAACATACTGATAACATATCTGTTTTTATTCTGCTGCTTTCTATATTCCAGTTCCATGTTTCTGCAACCTTGTCTTGCCTGTTTTCATTTGTGTGCCACTCGTTACCAAGAAGAAACATTGGGGGATGGTTGAGAAAGGGATTCTCATGCTCTCTTCCTGGGGCTCAGATCTGGAAGGGTTTATTGCTGAAGTCTTATGTAGGTACCTGACTGACTGCAGATAACTCAAGGGAAAATCAGACCTTAAGCACTAGACCCTTTTGCCTGAAAAGCATAACTGAAAGGAGGTTGTAGAGAGGTGGGGATTGGTCTCTTCTCCTAAAGAACCAGCAACAGGACAAGAGGAAATGGCCTCAAGTTGCACCACAGGAAGTTTAGGCTTGGACATTAGGAAAACATTTTTCACCAAAAGGATTGTCAAGCCCAAGAGAAGGCTGCCTAGGGAAGGTGGAGTCACCATCCCTGGAGGTATTGAAAAATACATAGATGTGGTGCTGAGGGACATGGTTTAGTGGTGACCTGGCATCATTGGGTTAGCAGTTGACAAACTTAAAGGTCTCTTCCAATCTAAATTATTCGGTGATCAAGCTGTGTCTGGGTGGGTTTAGACTGGACATTAGGAATTTGGTTTTTTCCCAGCAAGAGTGGTCAGGCATTGGAATGAGCTGCCCAGAGAGGTGGTAGAGTCACCAACCCTGGATGTGCTTAAAAGTCGTTTGGATGTGGTGCTTGGGGATATGATTTAGGGTGCACCTCGTAGAGTAGGGCTGTTGGTTGGACCTGGTGATCCTGGGGTTCTTTTCCAAATGCAATGCTTCTGTGTTTCTGCCTCTTGTCACTTTGAAGAGGTAGAGCCTGTGTTTCAAAAGTACAGAAGGACATCTCCTGGCATGAAAGTAATAGTTTAAAATACTTGATTCTTATGTGATGAAGCTACCTGGCTGAGAAAATTAATACTGAAGCATGAAGAGAAGTCTCTGGGGAGACCTAATCACCACCTTCCAGTACCTGAAGGGGGTCTGCAAGAGGGCTAGGGAGGGACTGTGTATGAAGGCCTGCAGCGATAGGACTCTGCTGTCACAAGACCCCACCTGGAGTACTGTGTACAGCTCTGGAGGCCCCAACACAACAAGGACATGGAACTGTTGGAGTGAGTCCAGAGGACGCCACAGAGATGCTCAGAGTGCTGCACCAGCACTGCTATGAGGACAGGCTGAGAGAGTTGGGGTTCTTCAGCCTGGAGCAGAGAAGGCTTCAAGGAGACCTTGGAGTGGCCTTGCAATATCTGAAGGGGGCCTTCAGGAGGGCTGGGGAGGGACTATTTGCAAGGTCTTGAAATGACAGGATGAAGAGTAATGGGTTTAAACTAGTGGAGGGGAGATTTAAACTGGATGTTAGGAAGAAGTTCTTTCCAGTGAGGGTGGTGAGACACTGGCACAGGTTGCCCAGGGAGGTTGTGGCTGCTCCCTCCCCAGAGGCTGGGTGAGGCCTTGAGTGACCTGTTCTAGTGGGAGGCATCCCTGCCTATGGCAGGGGGGTGGAACTGGATGATCTTTGAGGTCCCTTCCAAGCCAAACCATTCTATGTTTCTAAGATGACATTTAGATTGGATGTTTAGAAACAATCTCTTTACCATGAGGGTGATTGAGCACTGGAACAGTTTGCCAGAGAGATGGTTGAGGCTAAATCCCTGGAGATACTGAAGGTGAGGTTTGGCAAGGCTCTGGGTGACCTGATCTAGTGGAGGATGTCCTTGCTCACTACAGAGAGGACTGCATTAGATGATCTTTAGAGATCCCATCCCACCTGGATGATTCTATGATTCTGTGGTAGAAATGGAGACTTCTAGAAGGTAATGTATATTCCTGCTACTCTGTGATTACTGTACAGTTTAGTAGTGTTACCACAAGTGGCTGTCTGTTATTTCTCTGTGGATTGCATGAAAATCCTTTGGAAATCTATTTAAGGAACTATATAAATAATTTGGGTCCAAAAATCTTTTTATTGCTCTCTACATCATATGCTGTAGACATTTAATATGCTCTCTGATATGCAGTTGATTTATTTGCACTACTATGTGGACAGGTTTATGAGCTCGGGTTCAGTAGATGCATTTGTAGTGTCTGTGAATGTTGCAATGGAAAACTGACTGGAAAGAAACAAAGAAATTAAGAAATGTGAGCTGAGCATTGGTGGAAATTGTCAGCCATGATAGCAATGTGATCTCCTCCAAGGACCCCCTCAACCTGCTTGTTTTTCTCTTTCTTGGGAGGAAGTTTCTAGTCTGCTGCAAACTGATCGTATGTCCCAGCTTTCTCTTTCCTCATGCAGCAGTCTCACTTTGGTTTGTCCTTATGGTATACAAACAGCTGCTTTCACACAGACAAATGAACTGCAAAGAGGAGGGGGGTGCAGCCTTTATAGCAGGGCCTATTGTGACAGGACAAGGGATGGTGGTTTGAGACTGAAAGAGGGACAGGAAAAAAGTGTTTTACATGGAGATTGGTGAGACACTGGCCCAACTGGCCCAGAAGGGAGATAGATGCCCCATCCGTTGAACCGCTCTAGTCCAAGTTGGATGGGGCTTTGAGGAACTTGGTCTAGCTGAAGGTGTCCTTGCTCACTGCAGGAGAGTTGGATTAGAGAACCTTTAAAGGTCCCTTCCAACCCAAAGCATTCTGTGATTCTGTTTCTGTCTTGAATTCCTCCTTGTATAGCTACACTTTGATAAGTAGCAGACAAGACAGAAGAAGGATTAACAATAATATTATTTACAAGCATTTTGATGCCTACCCTAGAATGAGTTTGAATGTATTTAAAATGTGAACCCACCTAAGCTGCTTTTTTTGCTACCATGTCCAGTTTTTAGCAGGTAAGAACATATACTCAATGTTAAGTATAGTATATTGAACTTGGTAGATTTCCAGACTGGAGTATTCCATCATCAAAATCCATCAAAATTCTACCATCTATCTATGAAAAATCCAGAATGAATGAAATCTCAGAATGGTCATGGCTGTTTCCCATTTATTCTGTGTGGTGTCCAGCACAGAGCAGGGTATTTTAAACTAATGTCATAAACTAAAATGTCATTAATATTAGTTAATATCATAAGCTAAAATTTGGGAGGGGAGGCTTTAATTAATGGAAAGAGAAATGGAAACTAATATTTTAAACTGTGGCTCACACTGAAGTCATGAACTTCTAAATCCTCACCTGAGGAGAGCCCTAACAGAAATGTTCATTGTAATATGAGTAGCAAGGTAGCAAAGTACTGTTCCAAGTAAGTTCCTAGAAGAGATTTTGAAGCTTTTTTCCCCTGTCCATGCTTTTATCTTTTGGTAAGGAGTGAAATAATGCACCATGTCAACAATGCAGAATCAGAGAATGGTGGGCGTTGGAAGGGACTTCTGCGGATCATCCAGTCCAACCCTCCTGTAAAAGGGAGGTTCACCTAGAGCAGACCACAGAGGAACACCTTTGGGCAACTNATCCAGTCCAACCCTCCTGTAAAAGGGAGGTTCACCTAGAGCAGAGGAACACCTTTGGCAACTTGTTCCAGTGCTCCATGGAACTTAGGTGGAACTTTTTGTATTCCAGTTTGTGCCTGTTGTCCCTCACCCTGTCACAGGGTACCAGTGCAAAGTATCACAGTATCACAGTATCAACAAGGTTGGAAGAGACCTCATAGATCATCAAGTCCAACCCATTACCACAGAGCTCAAGGCTAGACCATGGCACCAAGTGCCACGTCCAATCCTGCCTTGAACAGCTCCAGGGATGGTGACTCCACCACCTCCCCGGGCAGCCCATTCCAGTGTCCAATGACTCTCTCAGTGAAGAACTTTCTCCTCCCCTCAAGCCTAAATTTCCCCTGGTGTAGCCTGAGGCTGTGTCCTCTTGTTCTGGTGCTGGCCGCCTGAGAGAAGAGTGCAACCTCCTCCTGGCTACAACCACCCCTCAGGTAGTTGTAGACAGCAATAAGGTAGACAGAGACTGGTCCCTTCTTCTTGACACCCAACCTTCAGGTATTGATCAGCATTAATAAGATCCCCTTTCAGCCTGCTCTTCTCCAGGCTAAACATCCCCAGGTCTCTCAGCTTTTCCTCAGCAGACAGATGTTCCAGTCCCTTAATCATCCTTGTAGCCCTCTGCTGCATTCTGTAACATTTATTAGAAATAGATCAAGGGGACACAGCCTCAAGTTGTGCCAGGGGAAGTATAGGCTGGATGTTAGGAGGAAGTTCTTCACAGAGTGATTTGCCATTGGAATGGGCTGCCCAGGGAGGTGGTGGAGTCACCGTCCCTGGAGGTGTTCAAGAACAGACTGGGGGATGAGGCACTTAGTGCCATGGTCTAGATGACTGGCTAAGGCTGGGTGCTAGGTTGGACTGGATGATCTTGGAGGCCTCTTCCAACCTGGTTGATTCTGTGATTCTATGAATTTATCTTGCCAGCAGAATTTATGATTTCGAATTACTAAAGATGCTGGTTTAGGCTTGTCTTGCCAACAGAATTTACTATTTCATGTTAATAAAGATTCTGTTTTAGGCCCACATCTGTATTTTCAGAACCTCTTTGTAAAGACGAGGTGGTACATGGTTTAGTTTAAAATGGGAAGAGAGGAAGAAATCTCATGTTACTGTATGCTGTTTGCTTTTAAAGACAGATGTCTTAAGTACTAAAGTGACTTGTTAAAAAGCAGCTGAGAGAGAACTTTCTAACAAGTCTCGAATAATGCATTTGTGAAGTTCAAGTGTCTGTCTCATTCTGCTGCTTCAGGTTTCCCAACCATTCATCTGTGGAAAGGAATGCCATAGGGTTGAGGATTGTCACTGTCCCCTGGGGCTGACCCCAATCCTAGAGGTGAAATGGCAGAGCCTGGAGCCTGGCTGTGATTGGCAGCTGGTGCCAGAAGAGACTAAACAGCAGCAAAACATATTTTCACTCACCCTGGGAGACAGAACAGTTAAGAAGCAGCATTGCCAGTAAGCTGTGAATAGAAGAGGCTGGAAGATGAGGTTCTGTAGCATCACTTTGATTTTTGTTAGGTGTCTATATCCAAGCTTTGAAGTTGTTCTGGCAGGTGGTGATTTGTTTGTTGTTATTAGACATCTCAGCCTGTATTCGCGATGCTTTCCAACAGACTTCAAGATTGCAAATCAATTGAAATAAACAGTTTAAAAATACCTTACGTGAGGAATATGCTCCCCAGAGAAGAACATCCCTGAAGGGATGTTAGGAACAAGATTTGAATGTCATGGAATCATAGAATCAGTCAGGCTTGGAAGGGACCACAAGGATCATCTAGTTCCAACTCCCCTGCCATGGGCAGGGACATCCTACCCTAGATCAGGCTGTCCAGAGCCTCATCCAGCTTGGCCTTAAACACCTCCAGGGACGGGGCCTCAACCACCTCCCTTGGAAACCCATTCCAGGCTTTCACCACTCTCATGGTAAAGAACTTCCTCCTCACATCCAGCCTGAACCTACCCATCTCCAGCTTTGCTCCATTCCCCCTAGTCCTTTCACTCCCTGATATCCTGAAAAGTCCCTTCCCAGCCTTTTTGTAGGCCCCCTTCAGATACTGGAAGGCCACAATAAGGTCACCTGGGAGCCTCCTCTTCTCCAGACTGAACAACCCCAACTCTTTCAGTCTGTGCTCATAGGACAGGTGCTGCAGCCCTCTGATCATCCCTCTGGCCCTTCTCTGGACACACTCCAGCATCTCCATATCCTTCTTGTAATAGGGGCTCCAGAACTGGATGCAGTACTCCAGGTGAGGTCTCACCAGAGCAGGGGAACCAGTTCTTCACCATGAGGGTAGTGGAACACTGGAACAGGTTGCCTAGGGAGGTAGTTGAGGCCCTATCCCTGGAGATATTCCAAGTGAGGCTCAACAGGCCTCTAGGCAACCTGATCTAATTGAGGATGCCTGTGCCTGCTGCGGAGGGGGTTGGAATAGATGACCTTCATAGGTCACTTCCAACCCAGACCATTCTATGATTTAAAAGCCATGCCAGTGCTGGGTTAATGTTTGGACTTGATGATCTTAAAGATCCTTTCCAACCAAAACAATTCTATGACTCTCTGAATGCATTTAAGTTTTAAGTACTTGCCACCTATTTGCAGCACAAAAAAGCTGATAGATGCTGCTTCCTCTTTGACCCTGTGTATAGGTGCTTCTAAGAAGGGATTCCTTTAACATAGAAGTTGCTTATCTCTCAGAACATTTGTTTTCCAAAGTCATATTTCAATCTCCTTCATAGAAAAAAAAGGTTAATACTGCTTGCTGTAGTCAGCTGCTTCAATTTTACTCTAAATATTTTGGTGTAGAATAATTTGGTTTCTTAACCAGCAGCTGCTGGAAATATACTCTCACAAGGAATTTATTCAGTTTTAAAGAGAAAATCCAAGCCTGAGCAGTAATAATGGTCTGCAGAGATGTATGTTGACGTGAGCAGCCGATGGAGAAACAGAATATGGATTATGTGCTAGAACTTCAGGTTGCAAAACTTAGATCAGCTTTTTTCTTGGGCAGGGAGCTTTGATATTTGTTAGACCATAATTCTTCTTCTGGATGTTTTGAAGTGTTCACCATGAGACGCTGCAGTGTGAGTGGGTGGATCTGGCAGGAAACTACCACTTATAGCCTAGAAAAATGAGCTTCTATGGTGTAAAAATAGATATAAAATGTGGCACAGAAGCTCCTTTGTCTCTTGAGACTGGCCGGCGCTGTATGAGCATGGAAAGCACTGACTGGAAGTATTGATCAGAGGTTTACCAATCATTCACTACAGGAAAATGAAACCAGTTAATGTCTGCAGAGGCTTTTTGAGCCATTGAGGATTTGGGAGCCGAGCAGCACATCTGCAATATTAGAACAGAATTCTAATCATGCTGTAGATTGAGTCAATTTTACCTTCAGCAATTGTGATATTTTACACAAAGCTTCCTTCTCAGAAATACTTTTTCAGATGTTTCAGTTTGAAAGCTTTTAGAGCAAATCTTCACAAGGCTGAGAGAATCCTTGAAGCAGGATTTTAGGGTTTGCTTTGGAAGTGGACACATCTATTATTTCAGCATGAGCAACAGCAGAACAATGTAGAGGACAATGTGGGGCTTTGTTTTCATATTGGAGAAGTCATTAGTTATCTGTGTCTCAATCTTGTCAAGTTCCTTTCAGTCTGCCTGGGAAGAGTTTAAGTTTCCAGTGGGTCTTAGTAACCTTAGGACAAGGTTTTGGTTTCTGGATTTTTGGAGTAGTAGCTCTCCGCGCACCTCTGGGTTTCAGAGCTGTATTCACTCAAGCTTTTGAGATGAAGTTATCTTGCAAAGCATATGCTGGTAGTCTAATAAAAGTACTTTTTCTTGAAAATAATCAGTTTGCATCTAAGGAAGCTTTTACCTACTGAAGTGGCAATATACATCAGTAGTAGGAGAAAGAAAAAAAAATCAGACTCATTTAGTCATAAAGACTAATTAATTCATAAAGCTTAGTGAGATGACTCTTCAAACTGGTGCAGGCAGTTCCCAGAGCAACTACCGACTGCGGCAGCTTCTGGTGTCTTGCCATAGTGTGGGGCTCAGCATCCTGGAATACTGGTCCAGTTTTGGTCTCTTCAGTTCAAGAGAGATAGGGACCTGATGGAGAGAGGCCAGCAGAGACCTACAAGGATGACTGTGGGACTTGAGCATCTCCCATATGGAGAGAAACTGAGAGCCCTGGTGTTGTTTAGTCTGGAGAAGAGAAGGCTAAGAGGAGGTCTGATCAACGTGTACAAATATCTGTGGGGTGGGTGTCAAGTGGAGGGGACCAATCTCTTTTTGGTGGTCAGCAGCAATAAGACAAGGAGCAATGGATACAAACTTGAGCATAGAAGGTTTCACCTCAACATGAGGAGAGACTTCTTTACAGTGAGGGTGACAGCACTGGAACAGGTTGCCCAGAGAGGTTGTGGAGTCTCCTTCTCTGGGAGACTTTCATGACCTGTCTGGATGCATTCCTGTGTGGACTACCCTAGAGGATCCTGCCTTGGCTGGGGGATTGGACTCAATGATCTCTGGAGGTCTCTCCCACCTCTAAAGTTCTGTGATTCTGTGATCTCGCTGTCTCTGCACCCTTCTGGCCTTTATGTAGGACCAAGAGCTCACCCCCAGAGCATAGTGCAAGTGTCTTTGAAGATGTCCAAGGAGCAATTTAATCTACCTGGACAGAACTTTCTTCTGCAGTCCTTAAAATACTCTCTTCTGCTACTCTCTATTGGCTCATCAGGAAATGAGAATTTCTTGTTCAGAACTGCTTTGCTGGCCACTGTGAATTAGGTTCCAGTTAGATAGCCTGTGGGGTCTTGTGCATATGAAAATGCATACAAGTACCATTGGAGGCTCTTTTTCAGCACCCTGTAATATCTTCAAACCTTACTTTGATTTCCAGTCTTGTAAAGAGTGGTCAGGCACTGGAACAGGCTGCCCAGCAAACTGTTAGAGTCACCATGATCCCTGAAGGTGTTTTGAAAAACATGGGACATGGCTTAATGGCCATAGTAGTGTTAGGTCAACAGCTGGAGTCAGTGATCTTAGAGGTCTTTTCCAACAAAAACAATTCTATGACTGTGAATTCTGTGTGTTCTCGCTGCATGATGTGACTGAGTTAAGTTTTGCTTCCTTCTATTGCTATCTGAGGTAGAATCTTTGGTGCTGAGTTAATTTCCTCCTTTGAGGGGACTGGAAATTTCCCATATCTTGAAAGGAGCGTTATAGCATAGAAGTGCTAAGGCTGAATATCATTCTGCAGCTTGATACCAAAGACTCTGAGATATATATATATATATAGATATTGATGAAGCAGGAGATTCATAGGGCAAACATGGAATAAACCTTGCTCAGTCCTGGATAGAGTAATAAATATCTATGGCATACAGACTGAAGACAAAAACTTTGAACACAAATGATTGATCTATCTTGAAAAGAGAATTTCACTACCATGAAGAAGACAATTTGAGATTCATCTGCAGGCCATGGATTTCCACTCACATTTTCCCTCCAGTATTTAACTAAGACTTTTTTTCCAAAGTATTTAAGTGAACTATTTATTCTGTAGCACCAGTGCAAGTCCCCATAAAATGATATGGTTTAGAATGAAACTAAATGGTGTTGTCCAAATGTAAATATGTGTATATATATAATAATAATTTCTGTAGCACCTGGTTAAGTTTGTGAAAGATTCTGCACTGGGTTCTTGTATTTGGAGGTGAAAGTGACTGTTAGACCATCTGTTCTGAGGCCCTCTTCATATCACCATTCATTCTCACCTCTCTACCCTTGAGCCCTGTGTCCTGTGTTAGCCCAAACTTACTGATCACATCATTGTTACAGAATTTAGTGTCCCCTCATTCTTCTAGTTTCTCAAGAACTGTTAAAGTACCTCTCATTTTTTGGATGGTTTCTCATCTAATTGGAACCTGTCAGAGCAGGTTCAGAGAAGGACACAAAAATGACCTTGGGGCTGGAACCCCACTGCTGTGAGGACAGGCTGAGAGAGTTGGGTTTGTTCAGCCTGGAGAAGAGAAGGCTGCAGGGAGATCTTACTACAGCCTTTCGATACTTGAAGTGGCTTACAGAAAGATGGAGAAAGAATTTTTACCAGAGTGTTTTATTACAGGATAAAGGATGATGGTTTGAAACTGAAAGAGGAACACTTAGACTAGATATAAGGAAGGAATTTGGCCACAAAGTTGGTGAGAAACTGGTGCAGGTTGCCCAGAGAAGTGGTAGATGCCTCATCCCTGGAATCACTCCAGGTGAGTCTGGCCTGCATCAGGAATGGTGTGGCCAGCAGGAGCAGGGAGGTCATTCTGCCCCTGTACTCTGCACTGGTTAGACCACACCTTGAGTACTGTGTTCAGTTCTGGGCCCCCCAGTTTAGAAGGGACATTGAGATGCTTGAGCGTGTCCAGAGAAGGGCAACGAGGCTGGTGAGAGGCCTCGAGCACA
>WAAF01001939.1:0-44761 GCA_013400475.1 Tricholaema leucomelas | reverse complement strand
ATACTGTGATAATGTCATACTGTGAGGGGCTCTGAGCAACCTGCTCAAGTTGATGATGTCTTCACTCACTGTGGAACGGTTGGACTAGCTGACCTTTAAAGGTCCCTTCCAGCCCCGTCCATGCTGTGATTCGATGCAGTCTCTCATACACAGTGGGGTCCTTGTGGACATTGTGTTCTCTTCTGTGCTTCCTGATAATGTCAGTGGGCTGTAGTATGTCTTCAGAGGTCTAATATCTGGTCCGTTTGCATGATGTTGAATGTCTTTGAACCTCAGCATTTACTTAGTGTTTACAGGGATGTAGATTGAAATGTATCATCTCTGTCATCCACTGTTCTGTTCATAATGTGATGTAATCTTTATTATTCTTTCCTGCCTCAAGAAAAGCATTAAAGCTCAACAGGGATTCTCTTTGACTTTGAACATTGTTATATCAATATTTATAGGCTGCAGAAACTTTGCCCTAGTGTCATTTGGAATCATTCGAGGCTGATTGTGATGTGGTGATTACCTAATAATAGCCAGGGATCTGGAACTGACCCTGTCACAGCTTAGCAGGTTTTAGTGCCTCTTACAGAGGGTGTGCAGATTCCAGTTCCTTTCAGTGAGGTTTAGTGGATATGTTGTGGCAATCTTTAGCTTGGTCTGGGAAAAGGACCGTGTCTGTAATGATGGTCTGAGGGATTTTAGGTTTAGTTTTTCTTTGTTTGTTTGTTTACTTTCATCTACACAGATCAGCTCTACTACAAATAAGTTTCATTGCCTGTTTAAGAGCCTTGGGATGCCTGCTGTATCAGGTGCTGTGAAGCATGAATATGCAGTGACATGCCCTCAGTGAGCTCCCTCTTCTCCTGCCTTCCGTCATCTGCATCAGGAATGGTGTGGTCAGCAGGAGCAGGGAGGTCATTCTGCCTCTGTACTCTGCACTGGTTAGACCACACCTCGAGTACTGTGTTCAGTTCTGGGCCCCCCAGTTTAGAAGGGACATTGAAATCCTTGAGCGTGTCCAGAGAAGGGCAACGAGGCTGGTGAGAGGCCTCGAGCACAAGCCCTATGAGGAGAGGCTGAGGGAGCTGGGATTGTTTAGCCTGGAGAAGAGGAGGCTCAGGGGAGACCTTATTGCTGTCTACAACTACCTGAGGGGTGGTTGTGGCCAGGGGGAGGTTGCTCTCTTCTCTCAGGTGGCCAGCGCCAGAACGAGAGGACACAGCCTCAGGCTGCGCCAGGGGAAGTTTAGGCTCGAGGTGAGGAGAAAGTTCTTCACTGAGAGAGTCATTGGCCACTGGAATGGGCTGCCCAGGGAGGTGGTGGAGTCGCCGTCCCTGGAGCTGTTCAAGGCAAGATTGGACGTGGCACTTGGTGCCATGGTCTAGCCTTGAGCTCTGTGGTAAAGGGTTGGACTTGATGATCTGTGAGGTCTCTTCCAACCCTGATGATACTATGATACTATGATACTTTCTAGCTTGTTTCTGCACTCTAATGGCATATAATGAAGTCAACTCCTGGTGGGGGCAAACAAGTCCTCGAGCAGATTTGTAGAAGAGTTCCACATCTCAAGGAAATTACATGAAATTGTAGATGCAATACACAAAAGTGCAATAAGCAAACCAGCTGTTACAGGGGGCTGAAAAGATTTTTGAGACAAGTAATGTAGTATGTTCAGAATCCAAATACAAGCCCTATGAGGAGAGGCTGAGGGAGCTGGGGTTGTTTAGCCTGGAGAAGAGGAGGCTCAGGGCAGACCTCATTGCTGTCTACAAGTACCTGAAGGGTGGTTGTAGCCAGGTGGGGGTTGGTCTCTTCTCCCAGGCAACCAGCAACAGGACAAGGGGACACAGCCTCAAGTTGTGCCGAGGGAAGTATAGGCTGGATGTTAGGAGGAAGTTCTTCACAGAGAGAGTGATTGGCATTGGAATGGGCTGCCCAGGGAGGTGGTGGAGTCACCGTCCCTGGGGGTGTTCAGGAAAAGACTGGATGAGGCACTTAGTGCCATGGTCTAGTTGACTGGATAGGGCTGGGTGCTAGGTTGGACTGGATGATCTTGGAGGTCTCTTCCAACCTGATTGATTCTGTTCTATTCAATCCGATCACTTAATTTTAATAACGTATTGTACAGCCATAGAATGAGAATGGTCTGGGTTGGAAGTGACCTCCAAAGGTCATCCAGTTCAACCCCCTCTGCAGTCAGCAGGGGCATCCTCAACTAGATCAGGCTGCCCAGAGCCCTGTGGAGCCTTACCTGGAATATCTCCAGGGATGGGGCTCCAACCACCTCCCTGGGCAACCTGTTCCAGTACCCTCATGGTAAAAAATTTGTTCCTAACATCTGACCTAAACCCGCTCTTCTTTACCTTGAAGCCATTGCCCCTCATCATATCACTACAGGCCTTTGAAACAATCTCTCTCTATGTAATACAGTTGCTAGACAAGTGAGCAATTGCCTAACAACTAACATAACAATTAAGAAAAGGTTAGCAACATTATCCAAGGTATTGGTTGGCTGAGATCTTGACCTGTAGTTACAAAACGCTTTATAGCCATTGTGGAGAACATGCTTTCTCTAGTAGTGTGCCGAGCTGGTAATCCATGGGGCAGGATTATTGATTAGAGAATCAATAAATACCAATGTCTAAGAATGATTTTACAGTGTAATTCATAGAATGGTTTGGGTTGAAAGAGACCTTGAAGATCAGCTCATTCCAACCCCCTGGTATTGGTGGGGACACCTCCACTAGACCAGGTTGCTGAAGGCTTCATGCAGCTTGGCCTTTAACACCTTCAAAGAGAGGACATCCATGACCTCCCTGGGCAACCTTTTCCATTTTGCTCATTTGCAATCATATCCATGATGCATTTTTTAAAAAATATGAATGTATTTTTTCTGATGAACAGGTAGAAAATAATGAGTGGAGCTATTCTTGGGCTTTATATTCCAAACTGAAGAATATTAAGATTTTGAACCGGTTTCAATGGCCAAATACTCATCAGCTATGCAAGATTATTTTGTTTTATTTCACTTTTCCTATGAATTTATTGTTACTACTTCACGAATGCCAGAAGTTTATGTTGCTCAGCTATCATTTTTGTGATTTGTTGGAAAGATTCTGTGAAGTACAGCAAGGAATTGCAGAGCTCCATGATTTGTATGGTGCTGATCTGAGGCTAATTGGAATATTTTACTAAGAGAAATGAAATCCTTAGGTGTGAGAAGAAAGGGGAAAAGAAAACCCAACAGTACCCTATATTGCTCATTCTTCTGCTGAGAAACACAACTAGTCAAAATATAGGTAAGACACTTCTCACACACTTCTCAGCTCTCATTCTGCTCCCTCTTTGTGGCAGTCTGGTCTCTGTGGTTGCCTCTGCCTTAACTCTAATCCTACCTAACCCTTTTCCTCGAACCTCCTCATTGTCTTTTTGATATCTCACCTCAGATCTCCAGATTTACCACGTGAGATATGCGTGGGTTGATCTGGTTAATTCTGAAGGGAGGGAAAGAGGTGCAGAGGAAGTTTGAGTCGGGAGCCCTCCTGACAATCTGATTGTTCTGGAGGGGTATTGTGTTTCTGTATTACTTTTAACTTAGATATAGCTGCATATTTTTGTGATATATTGTAAATATCTGCTTGTATACTGTGCTAAGCTGTAAATGTAGCTTCATTCCTTAACTTCCAGCTCATCTGAGTCCAGTCTGGGTGATTTCAAAAGAGTGGTGAGTGGTGGTGGGGGGGGGGGAGAACACCCAGGCCATCACATTATTATATTTGAATTATAGACTGTGCTGAGTGTAAACTATACTTGTTCTGCTTAACATCCAAGAGCGTAAGGGGCCCTAAATCAACAAGGCTGTTTATATTCCTCAAGTGTTGATATCCAAGGAATGCCTCAAAGTGACATTTGCTTCTGAACACAATTTATTTATAACTTTCTCTTTGTGAAAATGCTGCAGCCCAACATGCAGAACTGTGCTGCGTGAGTCAGCCTTGAAACTGTATTATTTAGAGTGTTCTTCTAACAGACTGAAGGGGTATTTTGCATCCCCTAGGCCTTGTTGATACAGATCTGTTGAATCATTGTCTTCTGAAATATAAGTAGGTCACTAAAAAAAATGAAATTCTACTTGGTAGTGAGTAAAGGAATAGTCTCTGTTATGGCATAGTCACAGAACCACAGACCTTTAGAGGTTGGAAGGGACCTCCAGAGATCGTCAAGTCCAACCTCCCTGCCAAGTAGGATCACCCAGGGTAGTTCACACAGGAATGCATCCAGGAGGGTTTCGAAAGTCTCCAGAGAAGGAGACTTCACAACTTCTCTAGGCAGCCTGTTCTAGGGCTTTGTCACCCTCACTGTTGAGGAGAAACATTCTATGTTTCAGTTTGTAGCCTTTGGTCTTTGTCTCATTGCTGCTGCCCACTGAAAAGGGATTGGCCCCATCCACTTGACACCTACCGCTCAGATATTTGTACACTTGATGAGATCTCTTAGCCTTCTCTTCTCCAGACTAAACAGCCCTGGGGCTCTCAGTCTCTCTTTGTAGGGCATATGCTCAAGTCCTCCCATCATCCTTGTGGCTGTCTGCTGGACTCTTTCACGGCCATGTCTCTCTTGAACTGGGGAGCCCAAAACTGGACATAGTATTCCAGGTGTGGTCTCACCAGGGCAGAGTAGAGAGGCAGAAGAGCCTCCCTAGACCTGCTGACCTGCATTTTTAGCACGAAGTCAGACTTGCTCCCTGTGTCAAAAAAATATGCCTTTTCACCTTACTAATTTGCTCCTGATGGAAGAGAATTAAACCAGAAAAATTACTACATTGTAGTTTTAAATCACTGTATTGGTAAGCATTGTATTAAAAATAAAGCATGATGTGTGATACAGCAGTTAGCTGTGCATAGCTGTGTCAGTGTGTCCTCGTGGAAGTGAACTTCCCTCCAGTGATGCACCCAAGGGTATCAACAGGCGAGATTCACCCTTTGCCCCCAAGTAAACACACATTTTTATCAGCTTCTTGTCTTTTAACACTTACTAGTACAGGAATGTATTTCAGACCACTGCTAAAATGCCAGCAAGCTCAGTGCTCAGCTTGGTTACTCAATTCACTCAAAACCAAAGCAAGAGTCTGCAGGTTTCTAATAACTGCCTTACAATTNTCAGATACTGGAAAGCCACTATAAGGTCTCCTCAAAGCCTTCTCTTCTCCAGGCTGAAGAGCCCCAACTCTCTCAGCCTGTCCTCATACAGAGCTGCTGCAGCCCTCTGATCATCTTCGTGGCTCTCCTCTGGACTTGATCCAGCAGTTCCATGTCCTATAATTTAAATCATATCTATTTTTAATTGTGGGTTTTTTTTTTAATTTACTTGTATTTAAAAAATGCTATTACCTAGCTTCAGGTGAGTGTAAGCTTTGTTGCACTTTGTACATTCTCATGTTTTACACATGAGAGTAACTGCAGTAGCTCACAGCATGTAATACAGATTTAATGTCACACTGACAGTGTGTAATTTATTATTCATTTCCAGTGCCTTCCACAACAGTAAAAAAAAACCCCCAACCCAAACAACAAAACCAATCACACACCCCACTAGCCACAAATAAACCCTTGTCAAAAAGTCCCTTGTCAGATAGTGAGCAAATTCCTTGTCAAGGCAGAGTTTGTGCTGCAAATACAGGAGAAAATTTCAAGGCCCACAGAGTTTGTAGCAGAAGAACAGAGATGTAAATGTCAATGTGAAGTGAATTGTGTGAGTGTACAAAGGAGAGCCTGATCCAACTTTAGTGAAGTTCAAAAATAGTTTTGTGGTTGTTAAATTAGAGGAGTCCAAACTCGATTTTCATTTCTGGCTTGCATCCAGAAGGGAGTGGTGAGAGCAGCATTGTTATTTCTACTTTATCCAGGCCTTAAAAAAATGATTTATTTCTCATAGATACAGTTAGTGCACATCTATTGAATCAACCCAGACAATCATCACTCCTAGATCAAAGTAGTAGTATGATTCTGGGAAGGATCAAGTTGAGCTAAGGTTTTCTGGAACGTTTCTGAATGTCATTTGTTAATTTCAGGTTTGTTTCAGCAGTAATTAAATCTCTGTTGAATCATCCATTTGATTTTATTTGTGGGGGGACACACAGCTAAACTTTCCCATCTAACACAAATAGCTCTTTTATTTCTCCTGTTTTCCAGTTCCTAACACACCTTATTCTTGGTTTGCAGCTGCTCATAAAAATCTGTGTTGTATGTGCGTGTGGGTGCATACATGACACAGTATTTGTGCATATATGGCAGGGAGGATGTTTGCTGTGATCCTTCATGAGTGTGGCTGTGCCATGAACATCTACAGAAGCAGACTCAGATGTGACCTTACACAATGATCTTCTTTCTGGTAGAAATCTATCAGTTGCTGGGTATTATCACTTCCTCTGCCAGTCTGCCCCCTAAAACACCTTCCTCCTCTCTTTTCCACGTGAGCTCAAGAGAGTCTTTCCCCCCAGCTTTTCCAGGTTTCCTCTGGAGTTGTATCTTGTTATCTGATGTAAAAATATTGCCTGCCAGCTCAAAAAGTGCTAGAAAACAGGGAGGCCTGCTATGGAAACACTGACATGACTTTATCTATAGCATAGCAGCTTAAACCATCTGTTTCCAATGAAGTGGTTATTATCTTTCCTTGTCAAGCTTATCACTACAAAAATATTTTGCTCTCTTCTTCACTGTCTCCAAGATACAGGAGTGTAGTTACAGCTGTGATAAGGGTGAGCTTTATGAAGAGTATTCATCCCCTCTGACAGTAAATACACCCATTTATGCATATTTTGCTGCCAGAGGTCAAAAGCTCTCTTCCTTTTTATACTCTCCCAGTTCCTTAGTTTCAGGAGTTTTGCAGGGGTACAGTACAAAGGATCACACACACCTAGACAGGCAGCTCATTCTGCAGCTCTTTGAGTTGCTATGTAGCCATTTGTTTACAGAATGATGCAGCAGATGACTGTGCTTCCATCCCTGGAAGGGTTTAAAAAAGACTGGATGTAGCACTCAGTGCCATGATTTAGATGATTAAGTGGTGTTGGGTAATAGGTTGGACTTGATGATCATAAGTGATATGGAGAAGGCTGAGGTTCTCAATGACTTCTTTACCTCAGTCTTCACTGCAAACGCCTTCAGCCACACTCTTGGAATCATGGCAGATAATGGCAGGGTCTGGAAGGAAAAACTGCCCATCATAAGTGAAGATCAGGTTCATGACCACCTGAAGAACCTGACAGTATTCAAGTCCTTGGGACCTGATGGGATACACCCACAGGTGCTGAGGGGACTGGCAGATGAGGTTGCTAAACCCCTCTCTATTCTATTCCAAAAAGTCATGGCAGACTGGTTCAGTCCCCACTGACTGGAAGAGGGGAAACATAACTCCCATTTTCAGAAAGGGAAGAAAGGAGGAGCCAGGGATCTGCAGGCCACTCAGTCTCACCTCTGTGCCCGGTAAGATCATGGAGCAGATCCTCCTAGAGGCATTACTGAGGCAGAAGAACAGTGAAGAGGTGATTGGGTACAATCAGCATGGCTTCACCAAGGGCAAATCCTGCCTGACAAACCTGGTGGCCTTCTATGAACGGGTCACAACAGCCATAGATGAGGGGTGAGTAACAGATGTCATTTACCTGGACCTGAGCAAGGCCTTTGACACTGTCCTGCACCACATCCTGGTCTCCAAGCTGGTGACACATGGGTTTGATGGGTGGACCACTGAATCGATAAAGAACTGGCTTGATGGCTGCACCCAAAGAGTGGCTGTCAATGGCTCCACATCCAAGTGCAGGCCAGTGACAAGTGGAGTCCCTCAGAGATCAGTCCTGGGACCAGTCTTGTTCAACATCTTTGTTGGTGACATGGACAATGGCACTGAGTGCAGCCTCAGCAAGTTTGCCAACAACACCAAGCTGTGTGGTGCAGCAGACACACTGGAGGGAAGGGATTCATCCAGAGGGACCTGGACAGGCTGGAGAGGTGGGTCCAAGCCAACCTTCAACAAGACCAAATGCAAGGTCCTGCATCTGGGTCAAGGCAATCCCAAGCACTAATATAGGCTGGACAGTGACTGGCCAGAGAGCAGCCCTGAGGAGAGGGACCTGGTGGTGCGGGTGGTGGTGTGAAGCTTAGTATCAGCCAACAGTGTGCACTTGCAGCCCAGAGAGCAACCAGATCCTGGGCTGTGTCAAGAGAAGTGTGGCCAGCATGGTGAAGGAGGTGATCCTCCCCCTCTACTCTGCACTGGTGAGACCCCACCTGGAGTACTGTGTTCAGTTCTGGAGCCCCTGTTACAAGAGGGATATGGATGTGCTGGAAGGTGTCCAGAGAAGCATCATGAGGATGATCGGAGGGCTGGAGCTGCTCTGCTGTAAGTAGAGACGGAGAGAGTTGGGGCTGTTCAGTGTGGAGAGGAGAAGGCTCCAAGGTGACCTTATTGTGACTTTTCAGTATCTTAAGGGGGGCTCAAGAAAGCTGGGGAGGGACTTTTTAGGCTGTCAGGTAATGATAGGACTGGGGGGAATGGAACAAAGCTAAAAAAGGGTATATTCAGACTGGAAGTTAGAAAGAAGTGCTTCACCATGAGGGTGGTGAGACCCTGGAATGGGTTGCCCAGGGAGGTAGTGGAAGCCTCATCCCTGTTGGTATTTAAGGCCAGGCTGGATGAGGCTCTAGATCTAGTGTGAGGTGTCCCTGCCCATGGCAGGAGGGTTGGAGCTAAATGATCCTTGTGGTCCCTTCCAAGCCTGACTGATTCTCTGATTCTATGATCTCGTAGGTCTTTTCCAACCTGGTTAATTCTGTGATCCTGTGACTATACACGATGGGAGGGTCTGTCTGGGATGATGTTGATCCAGCAATTTCAGTGCATGTTTACCTGCTCAGACAGACTGAGGGTGAGCTTCTGTATTTTTGGCCTGCTGAAATCTGTCTCTTCTTCTTCTGCTCATCAAATGCAGTTCTGTCTGTTATCTTTGTCCTGTGGCAGATTGAGAGCTGGCTGAATGACAGAGCTCAGAGTGTTGTGATCATGGTACAGTCTAACTCACTGTGTTCTCTGGGGGTTGGTACTGGGTCCAGTCTTGTTCAATGTATTCCTTAGCAACCTGGATGAAGAAACTGAGTGCACCTCAAACAAATTTGTTGGTGATGCAAAACTGGGAGCAGTGTCTGACACTCTGTCAGATCACAAGGGCATTCAGTGCGACCTGGACAAGCTGGAGAGCTGGGTGGAAGGGAACTTAATGAACTTCAGCAAGGGCAAGTGTAGACTAAACCCATGCACCAGTTCAGGTTAGAGGATGGCCTGCTAGAAAGAAGCTCTGTGGAGAAGAACCTGGGAGTGCTGGTTCACTGTGAGCCAGCAATATGCCCTCGTGGCCATGAAGTGCAGTGGTATTTTGGGGTGCATTAAGAAGAGTGAAGGAGGTTCTCCTCCCCCTCTGCTCTGGTGAAGCTGTACCTGGAGTATTGTGTCCAGTTCTGGGCTCTCCAG
The DNA here is from genome assembly GCA_013400475.1 of Tricholaema leucomelas. Lineage (NCBI taxonomy): Eukaryota > Metazoa > Chordata > Aves > Piciformes > Lybiidae > Tricholaema lacrymosa > Tricholaema leucomelas. The sequence goes on along the minus strand of WAAF01001939.1, from coordinate 35,248 downwards.
TTCAAGACAGGGAACTATTGGAGAGAGCCCAACAGAGGGCCATGAAGATGCTGAGGGAACAGAAGCATCACTCTGATGGAAGAGAGACTGAGACGTGGGGCTGTTTATCCTGGAGAAGAGCAGACTGAGGAGGGATTTTCTCCATATTGATCAACATCTAAAGGATGGGGTTCAGGAGGACAGGGCTAGACTCACTCTCAGTTGTGCCCAGTGATAGGACAAGGGGCAATGGGCACAAACTGGAACATGGCAAGTTTCACCTAAACATGAGGAAAATCTGTCTTGTGAAGGTGCTGGAGCAGTGGCCTAGGCTGCCCAGAAAGGTTGTGGAGTCTCATTCTCTGGAGAGATTCCAAAGCCACCTTGACATTCTGTGGTAGCTGACCCTGCATTAGCAGGAGGGTGGACTGGATGACCTCTGGAGGTCCCTTCCAACCCCCACTATGCTGGGATTCTCTAATAGTCAGACTCATGACAACAGGTAGATGTTGGGAGACTGTGGGCCTTGAAGGATTTTGCTTTAAATGTTTAATAAGGCCCTGATCAATAAAAGGAGAGAAGGAGTAGCTCATACAGTGTTGCAAATTCGGTGCTGAAGGCCTGCTGAAGGTAGAAATGCAGAAAGTCTGCTGAGTGGTTTAGGAGTATAAAATGAATATGTGTTTCCTCACCTGCATCTAGTGTACTGTAGTGCTTGAGTGTTCATTGAGTACTTGGAAGGTTTGGATGCAGCACTTGTGTGTGGCAATTCTGGCTGACCTCGCATCCAGAGCTTGGTTTCACCGCACATATGGTGGGTGAGAGAACTGTCTCATTGTTCATATCGTGCCTCTGTCTCTGTGGAGATCAATCCTGTGAGTCATACACTGCAGGTCTGCTATGGAGCACACATCCTTGACAGCTCTGTCTATATCAAGTACCGATGCCCATCTTTAGTGAGCAAAATAGCAGTGCCTTCTCTCCTGCAGTGCCTTTTATTTTAGGAATAAAAAACTCTTCATTTTAACAACCTTTAGTGCATTTGGTTCCAAGTAGGAGCCTACCAACCTGGTAGGATGTTTGGGGGCAGCTGTGTGAAGCTGCATTAACACTGACCACAGAAAGAATTAGAATCATAGAATCATAGAATGGTTTAGGTTGGAAGGGACCTCAAGGATCATCCAGCTCCAACCCCCTGCCATAGGCAGGGACACCTCCCACTAGAGCAGGTTGTGAATTAGTGAATGAGGAAGAATGCTGGCAATAACACATTTCTTCATTAGTGTGAAGAAGCCTAGGAATAGGACACTTGTGTTCTGGAAATTATCACAAACCTCTAGTGCACCAGGTGGTTAGGTGCCAGCTGTTTCTAAGAGGAACTTTCTTAGAGTGATAGATATCTCTGTAAAAATATGCTGGTCAGGGGACAGAAGTCAAAATATTTGTCTGGCATAAACTGGAGTTGATTCAGTCTACTGACAGCTACTGAATTTCCAAAGCTGTGACTGACTCAGCTGTGAGTGCAAGCCTGCATTTCCAGCCTTCTTCTTCAGCTAGATGAATTATGAATGCCTGTGGTGTTGGAAGAGATATGAGTGCCTTTGGTTATGCTCTTGATGACTGTGATACTGAAGGACTAAAATACTAAAGCTCATTCAAAAGCCATGTTGAGTCTGAAGTATAGCATTATTATTTACAATGAGGGTGGTTAGAACACTGGAACAGATTGCCTAGAGAGGTGGTTGAGGTCCCATCCCTGGAGATATTCAAGGTGAGGCTTGACAGGGCAACCTGATCTAGTTTAAGATGGCCCTGCTCACTGCAGGGGGTCTGGACTAGATAACCTTTAGAGGTCATTTCTAACCTGGGAGGTTCTATGATTCTAACTGAATTTCACTTTGGAAAGGCATACTTGCACATAGTCTTGCTCTTCACAGAAATGTAAGCAGTGCCCTGGGCAATAAAGCTACCTCTTAAAGGACCTGGACATAAATATCCTGGAGGCAGGAAGGAACCAAGATAATAACCTGAGTTCTGTCCTTTTAATCACACTAAGCATGCTACTTTACTGTTATTACCAAGAATATGATCCAACGTATTTGGAACCAGAGAATCGCAGAATGGCTTAGGTTGGAAGGGACCTCAGAGATCATCTTTCTACTCCAGCCTTCCTACCATGGGCAAGGATGCCTCTCAACTAGATTCAGCTGCTCAAAGCCTTATCCATCCTGGCCTTGAACACTCCCAGGGAGGAGGAATCCACAACCTCCCTGGGCAACCTATTCCATACCGACAAACTTCTTCCTGAGATCCAGTCTAAACCTACTGTCCCTTAGCTTAAAACCATTCCCCCTTCTCCTGTCACTAGACACCCTTATAAAAAGTCCCTCTCCATCCTTCCTGTAGGCTCCTTTCAGGTATTGGAAGGCACCTATAAGGTCCCCCCTGAGACTTCTCTAGGCTGAACAACCTCCATTCCCTCAGCCTATTCTCACAGCAGAGGTGCTGAGCCTTTGGATCACCTTTGTGGCCCTCCCCTGGACCTGCTCCAACATCTCTGTGTCCTTTGTATAATGGGGATAGCAGAGCTGGATGAAGTATTTGAGGTGGGGTCTCAAAAATTCAAACTAAAGAGGCAGAATTCCCTCTCTTGCCCTGCTGGCCACACACCTTTTAATGCAGCCCAGCACATGGCTGCCTTCTGGGCTGCATGAGGGCGCTGCCAGTTTATGCTGGGCTCCTCTATCAATGTCCCCAAGTCTTTTTATTCAGGGCTACTCTCTACCCACTCTGCACCCAGCCTGGATTTGTGCCTGGGATTGGCCTGACCCAAATGTAGGCCCTTGCACTTGGGCTTGTTGAACCTCATGCGGTTAGCACTGGCCTACTTCTTCAGCCTGTCGAGTCCCTTCTGGATGGATCTTTTCTCTCATGGGAGTCCACTGCACCACACAGCTTGGAGTCATAGAATCATAGAATGGTTTAGGTTGGAAGCGACTGCAAAGATCATCCAGTTCCAAGCCCCCACCATAGGGAGGGACACTCCACTAGAGCAGGTTGCTCAAGGCCTCATCCAACCTGGCCTTGAACACCTTCAGGGAGGAAGCATCCACAACCTCTCTGGGCAACCTGTGCCAGTGTCTCACCACCCTCACTGTGAAGAACTTCTTCCTAACATCCAGTTTAAATCCCCCCTCTGCCAGTTTAAACCCATTACTCCTCATCCTGTCATCACAAGTCCTTGTCAATAGTCCCTCCCAAGCCTTCCTGTAAACTTCCTTCAGATAGTGGAAGGCTACTACAAGGTCTCCTTGAAGCCTTCTCTTCTCCAGGCTGAAGAGCCCCAGCTCTTGCAGTCTGTCCTCACAGGAGAGGTGCTCCAGGAGACTTGCCAAAGGTGCACTCACTGTCACTGTCCACATCACTGATTAAGATGTTCATTGGCACCGGACCTAGTATGTGTCCCTGAGGAACTCCCCTTGTGCAGTGCTTTGGGTGCNAAAATGGAGAGTGAGGTTAGAGAGTAAGATGCAGCTCAGCCAGCAGCCCAAGTGAGAGAATCTCTTATCTATGTTTTGCTTTTATTCTTATACATCTCAGTAAGCCTATGAGTGAAGTAGACATCACCATTGTTTTCCTTTCACAGCCTGTAATCTAGGTCTTCTCACCAAAACATTCTAGCTAGCTTCAAACTAGCACACCTTGTCATTTAGGACCTTGCTCAATCTTGGATTCCTGTTTCTAAACTGATGATTAAAAGGCAAATGTTTGTCCACTCCTCTAGACTGTAGAGTGGCAAGGATTTCTTTTCTTTTCTGTAGTAGGATGAGGTGTTGTGGATTAGTTCTTGCTGTGGAGTAACTGATGCCTAGCAAAACTTTACTGAGCAGTTCTTGAATGACAAGTTGTGAATTTAAGGTGTCTTCTTGATGTAACGCTCAATGATGGTGGCGAAGTAAATGTGAAGTCAAGGAAAAGTAGGTTTTTTTCTTTCCACAGAAGGGATTTGGGGTTTGAAAGAAGATGATGGAGCGGAAGGCTTTTGTGGTTCAGTAAATGAAATGATGAAGAAACATAAAAAGTTAGGAAATGAAGGTGCTCTTTGAGGAAAATACAACCTTGAAAGCTCAGGTGAGCTTGTGATATGCTGGAGTTGTTCTGAACCAAGCAAAACATTATTGGAGCTTCTCCGGGGAGTCACTTGAAACAGACGAGAAAGCCGCTGACGGGATTTGTGCCCGTTTGTGTGCTGAGGTGCTTCTTCAGTCACAAAATGTTGTTGATGTGGAAATCCTGTGATAAATCCCTGCTCAAGTGGAGCTGCTGGCCACATCCCCAAAGGCTGAAGACAGAGCAATAATTAAGATTGCATGTGGCACCAAGTCAGGAGGGAGAGGTGACCTCCTGCAGAGCAGGAAGAGACCTGGACAGGCTGGGCTGCAGTGGTATGGGATTCAACAGAACCATGTGCAGGCTCCTACACTTTGGCCACAATAACCCCATCCAACTGTACAGACTGGGGGATAAGTGGCTGGAGAGTAGCCTAGCTGAGAGTGCTTGTTGACAGCTGGCAGAGCATGAGCCAGCAGTGTGCCCAGCTGGCATGGAAGGCCAATGGCATCTTGGCCTGTATCAGGAATAGCGTGGCCAACAGGACTAGAAATGTGATTCTGCTTCTGTACTCAGCACTGGTGAGGCTGGGGGTGTTCATCTGGGAGAAGAGGAGGCTTAGATGGGACCTTATCACTCTCTGCAACTACCTAAATGGAAGTTGCAGTCAGGTGGGGGTCAGGCTCTTCTCCCAGGCAGCCAGTGAGAGGACAAGAGGGCATGGCCTGAAGCTGTGCCAGGGGAGGTTTAGCTTGGATGTTAGGAAGGACTTCCTCATAGCAAAGGTGATTAGGCACTGGAAGGGACTGCCCAGGGAGGTGGTGGAGTCACCATCCCTGGAGGTGTCTAAGAAAGGATTGGATGTGGCACTTGGCATGGTTTAGCTGATGCGGTGGTGTTAGGTCATAGGTTGGAATTGATGATCTCAGAGATCTTTTCCAGCCTCAATGATGCTGTGGAAAAAGACAATATAAAAGGGTTTTGTTGTTTTTGTTTAATGTAGCTAAGTTTGTCCTCTAATTTTGGAGACAGGTAAACAGAGTTTCAACATTTTTTGGAGGTATCCAGAAGTGCCTTGACCAAGTGGAGAAATGGGCTGACAGGAACCCCATAAAACTCAAAAAGGAGAACTTTGAAGGCTTTTTTTAAGTGTGCAAACCTGTTACTTTGTAATCAATATGTACCATTCCATACTGATATCACTGTTCCATAGTGATAAAAGTAGGCCTGAATAAAGAACTTAATGGAGATGCTGGATAAAATGAGGATACCTCTTCCTGTTTTTACTCTTTCATCTTGATGTCTACACCAGTGTGAAAAAGCAATACCAGTAGCCTCTGTGCATCATAAGAATTAGAAATTCTGCTTTCCTGAGTAACAATTCCAACATTTGAACTTGACAGTGTTAGCTTTATGGTTGGACTTGATGCTCTTAAAAGTCTTTTCCTACCTAAATGACTCTATTTGTGATTTTCACTGTTAAATTTAGTTAAAAGCAATGTGCAGGATTCCTGACTCTGATTCAGCCAGACATTGCCACTTCAAAGGCCAAACCAACTTTGGTCAAATAAGGGCCCAGCTAGAAGTCAGGATTCCCTGGGCTGTTCATCCAGATTTCTGAGTGCAATGAAGGACTAAGTATTTACACCAGCAATGGGACACAGTCACACTGGAGTGCCCATTGTTATAGAGGGAAGTGTCCCTGCTCTTGGCAGAGAGCTTGGAACTAGGTGATCTTCAAGCCCTCTTCCAATTCAAACCATTCTTTGTACCTTGAATTGTTCACTAAAAGTTACTTTGAGTCTAACATCTGAGTTGCATCCCTTAGGCATGGATGCTTTGCACAACCCCACACAGATTTTCATTCCATTACAGTAGGGAAAATAGACATATTTTCTGGATTTACTGTGTTTACCTGCACTCGGTGGCAGCTCCTCACTCTGCTGTGGGAGTTGACTGCTGCCAAAAGCTGCCAGTATTCATAGAACTTTACTTTGGGGCAAAAAAGAAGATAGTCTTGTAACTTGGATGCTGCCTTCATGGGCTTTTAAGGGCTCATATCAAAGAAGCAATAGTAGGAGAAAATTAAAAAGATCTGAGAAATGATAAAGGGATTTTGAAAGGGGGAAATAGAAAGTAGATTTCAAGTTCAAAGCAAGCAGTAGCTGGAGGTGATGATGGCTGGTTTGTTTTAAACTGCTCATCCCTACATGAATTTTAATTCTTTCAAGTTGCCTGACAAAAGTTCATAATGCTTCATCCCCAAAATATGGAAGGATATCCAAATAATAAAAACAGGAGAGCCTGCAGGAAAGCCTTTCATTTCCTCTGTCCCAGAAACTGTAATCCTGCAGGAGAGCAAAGTAATGGCTGGTATGTAGCTTTTGAAAGCACATTTATCAGGGTTATGCATCTGCATGGCAGGGTGGGTAGCTTGGCTATAGGGATGCTGCTTTGCTGACTATTTTTTTTTACTTTCTCTTTCTCTTTCTTTCTTTCTTTCTTTCTTTCTTTCTTTCTTTCTTTCTTTCTTTCTTTCTTTCTTTCTTTCCTCCCTCCCTCTCTTCTTTCCTCCCTTCCTCCCTCCCTTCCTTCCTCTCATTCTTTCTCTCTTTCCTTCTTTCTTTCATTCTCTCTTTCTTTTCATCCTTTCATTCTCTCTTCCTTCTCTTTCTTTCATTCTCTCTTTCTCTCCCTCTTTCTATTTCTCCCTCTCTCCCCCTCTTTCCCTCTCCCCCTTCTCCCCTTCTCTCCCTCTCTTTCTCTCTCCTTCTCTCTCTTTCTTTCTAGTCTTTCTCTCTTTCTCCCTTCTCTCTTACTTTTGTGCTCAGTTTTGGTATGTATAGAGCAAGAATTGGGACACTACCAAAGCCAAGTTAAAAATGACATAGAAATAAAAATATGTGTCTTTCTATTAATGCCCAGTGCAGTAACAGAGCCTCTCCAGATAGGCAAAGATACCTCTAGTTCTTCTCTCCTGCTGAATTTTTCTTACAGTGCCTTATGTTTTATTAACAGTAACAAGGTTACTGCTATCATTTCTCGCTGTTAGAAAGCTGAAATAAGACACTAGGTTTTGTTTAAACTTCTTTCTTAAATTCAGTGATGTTATGCAACACACTGACAATGGAGTAAGGGTATTCTTCCCTTCACCTACCATATTCTTCTTATAGCAGGCATGAAATTACAGTTCATTGATCTGCAAATGTTAAAGTCTACTTGAAGACATCCTGGAAGCTGCAGTATACAACTACCAGCCTGTTCTAGACAAGTAGTTGCTTATGAATTTCTGGGTCTTCCATAACCAGTCCTGGTGAATTGAAGAAACCTTGTTGAGGTCTTGAGACTCAGTAACAATGAAAAAGATAGAATCAGGCCAAGGCAATGAAAGCACTTTTCCTCAGCTTGACTTGGATGTTTTTAATATGGTTATTCTGGTATAAAGTTCTCTCCAGCAAACCACAGTGTTTTCTTGGCTGAAATAGATAATTTCAAACAACCTAAAAATGAAAAGAAAGGAAGGAAGCTGCTAATAAAAGCACCTTCCTTGGTATTTCAGTAATCCAGTACTTTCCAACAACAGCAACAAAGTGGCATAAAATTCCTGACCAGTGCTAATCATTGGTCTTGCTTTTATACCCACTGTGAAGGATTTTCTCACTCCTAACCTTAACTGAAATGAACTGAACTCTACTCACTTGGTTTCTCATTAACACTGTACCTATTTTGCACTGAAAGAAGGAAACTGCTATTGATCCTATATCTGTAAGTAATAAGAATGTTTAAACTGTGTAGAAGTTAAACTCTCTCTTGGGCATGAGACATACCTAAACCTCTGTCTCCTCCCTATGTACATACGTGATTGCCTTTAGATTACACTTAAAACTAGACTGTTCCTTTATAGCCTTCATCCCTGCTGCTGTGCAGAAAGCAGCCAGGATGCCCTGAGGGTTGCCAAAGCCTGTTCCTTGTCATCTTGAAACCAGAAGTTGCTGACTGGGCTGTCTGAAGTGCGGTAAAGGTAATGGTAGCAGAAAAGAAACAGAAGCTTGTTTTTTCTTTTCCCCTGGAATTCTTGCAGACTTTCTTGCTTACCATTCTTCTTTTGAGATTTCTCAGAGGCCCAGAGTTTCAGCAAATGAATAGCTGTGCTGTGCAAACAGCACATTATGAGTATAGCTTTCCAGCAATACCTTCCTACTCCACCCAAACACTGGGTAGTTTTCCCTTCAGTTTGCAATGCTGAGCCTGTAGGAATGCAAACATTTTCAATTATGGAATTGAATATTCTTGCTAATTACAAATCTTTTATTTTTAGTTCAAAAAGAAGGTAGTATTAGCCAGCAAGGATGCATTTAGGGGCTTACACGAGCCCACTTTGCAAACCACAACGTGGAAGAGTTTTGTGGAAAAGGCAATGTGTAATGATAGGCTTCCACTGAACTTTGATGTGTGTAGCTTCAAAGAATGAGGATGTTTGGGCAGCAGCAAGTGCATTTCACTTAGATGTAATAAGAAAAGGCATCCATACACATTTTGCCTGACTTCAAAGGAGCTAAATCCTACAAAACTTGTTGTTTTGCAGTGGCACTCATGGGTATTGTATCAGGAAGATTTGGAGCATTATAGCACGTGAGAAACTAGAACTTGTAGGAGCTTGGATAGATGGCTGCAGAGAAGAGAAGAGCAGGCTGCAGTTAGGGGCTCTTAAATGAATTTTGCCTTCGCCACTGGGTTGGTCAAGCAATCATTGCTTCTACAGTGAGATAATCAGCTTGATACACAAAGGAAGAGCACAAAGATACACAAAGATACACAAAGTGAGTGCTGTTTAACTTTAGTTTGGTAAGGCTTCTAATGCCATCTCGTGTGGCAAACTGGAGAAGTATGCAGTATGGGACTGAATGGATAGACGAGGTGAATGCAAACTTGGTGGGGCTATTGAGTTCATAGAGAAAGGGTTGGCAGCTCAAAGTCCAGCTGATGGCTAGGTAATGGTGATATTCCTGAGGGACCAGTGCCGGGACCATCAGGAAATGTGTATTTCAGGAGTTGGCTGGCACAGTGCAATCTTACCCCGCACAGCTTGTTGCTAGGGCAGTCAGTTGCTGGCTGGCTGGACGACTGAGATAGCTTCTTGTGAATTGCTGATAGATTTACTACAGGAATCCAAATGTACTGTGAGTGGAAACTGTGTCTTGCTGATACTGGCACAGGAAGCAGCTGAGAGAATTTTCTTCACGGCCAAAAGGCGTTATTTTTTATTTTTACAAATGCACAGCATTCCAAGAGTGGATTTTGGATAGACCAAAGTCAAACATGCAGTGACTCCAGAACAGTGAGCCAAAGCAGACCATGGAAGAATATTACATTTTCATTGTTATCTTGCTGGTTTAGATGTAGGTTTAAACACCTTAGGCACAGTTCCTTATGCTCTGGTAGAATTTGCTTCAATCTGCAATAGAATCACAGAATAGAATCACAGAATCATTAAGGTGAGAAAAGATCTTTAAAGATCATCGAGTCCAACCATCAGCCTGACACCACCATGCCCACTAACCCATGCCCCAAAGTGCCGTGTCTGCATGTTTCTTGAAACCTCCAGAGATAGTGATTACCATCTCCCTGGGCAGCCCATTCCAATACCCGATCAGTAATTTCATTAAAGAAGTTTTCCTAATATCTGACCTAAATCTCCCTTGGTGCAACCTGAGGCCATTCTCTCTCATCCTATCACTTGTTACTGGGGAGCAGAGACCAACAACCTGGGGGAAGAGACTGAAGTGGCAGCATGTAGGTAGGATTCCCAGAACAAAGCCTCTTACCTCTTAGGAGATGTGCAAACAGCAGCCTGCACTTGTCCATATTGAACTTCATGTGGTCACCTTCAGTCCAGCACTCAGCCTGTCCAGATCTTGTTAGATGGCAGCACAGCCTGAGGGGTGTCAGCCACCCCCCAGTTAGGTATTATCAGCAAACCTGTGAGGGTGCACTCAGTGCCCTCATTCTGAACAAACGCTAAACCATAATAACTGGCCATGATAAGCACTCTTTTTAGGCTTTTTCTGCCCTAAATCAGGAAGAAAACTGAGGTACAGGTAGCTGCAGACAAACTGACTTCATTGTAACTGCCTTGCATGGCAAACTCCAAGTAGGGTTTTTGTGGGCATGTGAGTTATGGTTGAAAGCAGGCACCCCACTACTCCAATTTTTGACTGATTTGCTCCAACTGCTGAGATCTGCAGCAGTGTTTTCTCAGGCATGCCCTGAATGCCTCTCCATTACAATCTTGCACAGCCTTAGACATTTGGAAGTAATTTTATTTCCTACTGTAGGCTTGAGGCTTCAGCGCTGTCATCAGAGAGTGTAAGTGCTACTGGCAGATTAAGCTCTTCAGATTTTCTCCTTCACCCTCTTCTTCTACAGGCACCAAAAAATGTGTTCAGCCATCCTAGTTGTGAAATAAAGACTAGAACTAGAGAAAATAAAAGTGAAAACATGTTTGCATCTCTAGATAGTTAAACTAAGTGCTTTTGAAGTATAAAGATCCAAGACTGCGGTGTAACCAAGAGAAAAGGACCACCCTGACCAGTCTTTGGGCTGCTGCATAGTTCCCTGTCCTCTCCATAACATGGGGTGTTTAGAAGGGTTGAGTCTTGTTCAGTAGCTCAGGAACAGTGATGTTAATATTCAGATTACATCATCAGACGCTCTTAGGGAATTGAACAGTATAATAAACATTGGGTAGTGCTGTGGGACCAGCAAGAGAATCCTTTTTACTGCCTTTGTGTCCAATGTGTGTCGAATCTTGTAATAAAATCCTTGCTCTTGATTTTCTACTGTGTGCAAAGTTATCCATTAAAAGGCAATCAAAGCTCTCTGGTGGAGACAACAATGTGTGAGTTGGGGACACATGGACAACCAGCCCCAATGTAGGGTAATAGTGTATCTAAAATTCATTCAGAGGAGTTTAACAGTGTCCCAAGATAGTTTCTCCTCTCCTTTTTAGTTTTCCCTATTCAACTCAGTCTGGAGTCACAGTGCTGAGTGGGAAGCCAAATTATTTCTTTTGGCCCCATTTTCTAGAAGAGACAAAACCCGGTGGCCAGGTCCCACTCAGACAGCCCTTTAGACAGCCCTTTACTTGGGACATTACCTCTTCTGCTGAGTCAGGGATTATAGTTCTGCTGTTGCTTTCTGCCTTTGGACTGTTTTTTAGAGCTTGGAAGTTGGGTTTTCTTGGTTGATGAAGCTCAGAGGGTGAACTCCCTCCTGGGAGTGACTTGACAGAAGAAAATTGTATGGTTTTTAGTAAGTTTGTTAACTGCTTAGTGTTTAGTATTGTGTGGTAACTGCTATAGAATGTCAACAGCTAATTAAATCCCTGCTTGCACCTTGATACTTAGCAGTGTTTATTCATACTTGATGCTATTTCACAGTATCACGGTATCACAGTATCACAGTATCAACAAGGTTGGAAGAGACCTCACAGATCATCAAGTCCAACCCATTACCACAAAGCTCAAGGCTAGACCATGGCACCAAGTGCCACGTCCCATGCTGCCTTGAACAGCTCCAGGGATGGCGACTCCACCACCTCCCTGGGCAGCCCATTCCAGTAGCCAATGACTCTCTCAGTGAAGAACTTTCTCCTCACCTCAAGCCTAAATTTCCCCTGGCGTAGCTTGAGGCTGTGTCCTCTTGTTCTGGTGCTGGCTGCCTGAGAGAAGAGAGCAACCTCCTCCTGGCTACAACTACCCTTCAGGTAGAAGGGTATTTGTGGAGTCTTCAGGTATTTGTGGAGTCTGCAGGAAAACCAGTTGAGTCTGTAATTTTCCAGCCCTAAAATATATGTTTTAAAATCATCTACATCATGTAGGAAAACACTCTGGGACTTCTTCTGAACCAAGGCACAAAGGATTGCAGCTTCTTGCTAGAGGGTTGACCCCCCTCGATCACGTTGAAAATTCCTTATAAATGTCTTTTAATCTGTGGAGTGCTTTTAAGAACACTTTCACATTTTATCAACTTCGCAGAGTATCCTCTAGGAGCTTTCTTTCTTAAGCGGGAACTCTGCAGCACCTCTTTTCCTAAGAACCGCTTCTGACGAAACCTGGCTTCCTGGAGGTTTGTGTTTTAAACCACATGCCTGTGGGCATGCCCAAAAGCATAATGGAAGGGGTTTGTTCTTAGCCACTTGTTTTACAAGGGAGCCATAGCTGGGCACTAACTTGGGATTCCCTCTCTTCCTGACTCTGTGTGTTCACAAAGTTTGCAAGAGCCTAATTGTCTTAGTGACCCAATCATGGAATCATGGAATGGTTTAGGTTGGAGGGGACCTCAAAGATCAGCTAGTTCCAACCCCTGACAGAGGCCTTGAACACCTCCAGGGAGGGAGCAGCCACAACCTCCCTGAGCAACCTGTGCCAGTGGCTCACCACCCTCACTGGAAAGAACTTCTTCCTAACATCCAGTTTAAACCTTCCCTCTGCCACTTTAAACCCATTACTCCTCGTCCTGTCATTACAATACCTTCTCAATAATCCCTTGCCAGCCATCCTGTAGCCCCCTTCTCATACTGGAAGGCCACTCCAAGGTCTCCTCGAAGCCTTCTCTTTTCCAGGCAGAAGAGCCACAACTCTTGTAGCCTGTCCTCATAGCAGAGCTGCTGATGTCCACTGAGCATCTTTGTGGCCCTCCTTTGGACTTGCTCCAACAGTTTGGTGTCATTCATTCTTGTGTTGGGGGCTCCAGAACTGCACACAGTACTCCAGGTGGGGTCTGAGGAGAGCAGAGTAAAGGGGGAGAATCCCCTCCCTTGCCCTGCTGGCCACGCTGCTCTTTCTGCAGCCCAGCACATGGTTGCTGTCTGGGCTACACTCACACTGCTGGCTTGTGTTGAGCTTTTCATCCCCAGACCCCCAGATCCTTTTCCTCAGGGCTGCTCTCAGCCATTTGCCACCCAGACTAGATTTGTGCTTGGGATTGCACCGATCCAGGTCTCTCACAAGGTCTCTGTCAAACCTGGATGAGGTCAGCCACTGGAATCGTATGGGCCTGAGGACACAAATGTCACAGTGCAGCCAGTATCACAGAATCATCGAATAGCAGAGGTCAGAAGGGACTTCTGTGGACAATCTACTTCAACCACCCTTTGCAAAAGCAGGGTCAACCACATCAGCTTGTCCTGGATCACAATGTCCAGGCAGGTTTGAAATCTCTCCAGAGAAGCAAACTGCAGAAGCTCTCAGGGCAGCCTGCTCCAGGGCTCCTGCACCCTCACAGCAAAGAAGATTTTCTCATGTTTAGGTGGAACTTGCTGTGCTCCAGTTCATGTCCATTGCCCCTTGTTCTGTGAGAACAGTCTGGCTCCATCCTCTTGACACCCACTCTGAAGTAGTAGGACCACAGAATCCTAATTTCCATAGGAAACTATAAGGGAATTGCCAACTGAATAGTTCATTCCCACTTTCAGCTGGCATAAAGCAACACAGAGCCACAGACTTCAAGGAAGTCATCTTACATTAGACCAGTGAACATCTGTGCTAGTTATTCTTTTAGACAGTCCTGTCAGGAATAAACCCTTTTCATGATGCTCCTGTTGCCTCTGTGTGCGTCATTCATTGCTTGTTCTCTTGGCTATGAGAGAGACTTAAGCTGAATTTGAAGCTGACAAGAGAACCTTCATCTTCTGTAAGCCTTAGTGAGTTAACACTGCCTTCTTAGAGACCTGGTTAGTGGTCAGCGTTTCCAAGAGACTGCTGAGTTGAGTGCTTGTTGTACTGTAGCTGTTACCTAAAGTTACGCAGAATCACAGAAGAGGCTGGAAGGGACCTCGAAAGCTCATCCAGTCCAACCCCCTGCCAGAGCAGGATTGCCTATACCAGAGCACACAGGAACACATCCAGGCAGGTTTTGAATATCTCTAGAGAGGGAGACTCTACAACCCCTCTGGGCAGCCTGTTCCAGTGTTCTGTCACCCTCACAATGAAAAAAAATCTTCCTCATGTTTCCATGGAACTTCTTATGCCTCAGCTTCCACCCATTGCTCCTTGTCCTGTCCTCAGACATCACTGAGCAGAGCCTGGCTTCATCCTCTTGGTACTCACCCTTTACATATTTATAAACATGAATGAGGTCACCTCCCAGTCTCCTCTCCAAGCTAAAGAGCCCCAGCTCCCTCAGTCTCTCCTCCTAAGGAAGACCTTCCTCTCCCTTAATCATCTTTGTGGCTCTGCACTGGACTCTCTCAAGCAGTTCCCTGAGATCCTTGAACTAAGGGGCCCAGAACTGGACACAATATTCCAGATGCAGCTTTGTCAGGGCAGATTAGAGGGAGAGGAGAATCTCCCCTGACCTACTAACCATAGCTCTTCTAATCCACCCCAGAATGGCATTGGCCTTCTTGGCCACCAGAGTACATGGCTGGCTCATGGTCCATCTTCCATCCACCAGGATGCCCAGGTCCTCTTCCCCTTCAATGCTCTCCAGCAGGTCAGCCCCCAAGCTATAGTGGTCTCTGGGTTTGTTCTTTCCTAGATGCAAGACTCTGCACTTGCTCTGGTTAGATTTCATTCCATTTCTCCTTTCCCAGCTCTCCAGCCTGTCTAATAAGCCTCACTGAAGAGCAGCACAATCCTCAGGTGTGTCAGCCTCTCCACCCAGCTTTGTGTCATCAGCAAACTTGCTGACAGTGCCCTCTGTGACCTGGTCCAGGTCATTGATGAATATATTGAATAGTACTGGTCCCAGTACTGATCCCTGAGGGTCCCCACTAGCTACAGGCCTACAGCTACTAGACTCCATCCCATTGACCACGACTCTCTGACTTCAACCAGTTCCCAATCCACCTCACTACCTGATCATCCAGACCACACTTCCTTGGTTTATTTCACTGAGTTGCATGGTGTATCCTGAATGGATACATCTGGCTGTAATTTGATTTCATTTTAACAATCAAACATCTCATACAAAGTGAATTACGAATCTGTTCAGTCTTTTCTCGGTAAGGGATTCCAGATTCATCCTCCTGTATGTATGTGTGGAGCACTTCTGTAACCTCTGCCTGTTAATCATGGCTAACAGGAATTGTATCTGTGCAGCAAATGCCAAACAGGGTTTGTGTTTATCAGTATCTGATTTCCCTAATAACTGGTGTTTACAATCTAATTTGCATGGCACGGTGATTCGGAGAATACCTCATTTGTTGCCACTCAGAAAAGTGAGGACAGGATAAACAAAGCAATCTTTCTGGTTCTTACTGGAGTAAATGAGAGGGTTTTCCCCTTGGTTTAATGGGAGCTGGATCAAGCCTGACATTATTGTTGCCACAGGCTGCCAGTCAAAGATGATTAAGAGCCAGCTCCTCTTGTCTCTCGCTTGGCAGTCTGTACAGAGGCACAAGGGTCCCATCTGCAAAACAGTTGTTAGCACGTATCGCCTTTCACTTCCATTTACTGCTGCACCTCTGCTGTGTGTGTCAGCAGGGTTCAGCTCGGTCATTCATAACTGGAATCTCAGTTTACCACGCTCTAGAGATGGATTTAAGTTGTTTTGGTAGCATAACCTCCACTCTATCTATGTAATCTCATATTTCCTTATGCTTTTCACTAACTAGCGTCAGGATGACAAAGGGAGGATGAGAAGCTACCTGCACAAGCTGCTTTGTTTCCAACTCCTTTTTCATCCATTAACCTTCTCATTCATTCATTTGTTCTTCTCTCCTGGTCTTTTTAGGTTAAGCGATGAAAAAGCTTTGGGGTTTGGTTACAGTATGCGTCAAGAAGTCTCTTGTGGCAGAAGGAGACATAAACCTGGCAAGCTGTGCTTTCAATACCAGTCATCATCACCTTCTCTGCCTTTGTTAGGCTATCTTCTCTACTGCTGTAGACCTATCAGCATTTGAGTCCTTTTAATTATCCCATTGGTAGGACTGCAACTAAATGGAGCTGCTTTGCTGTCCACTCTTTTCCTTTCTCTTAGCATTTCATTTATGAAACAAAGTCATTAATGTCTGCAGAAAAACCTATATGTCTGAGTTTTGCTCAGGCCCTTTTTGCCCAAATAGGGCACTGAAAGATGTATTTCCTTCCATTATGTACCAGCCGTCTCCTCAAAGGAGGCCATGGTGCTTGGCTGCTTCCCATGTTAGGTTTTCTATGAGCACAAATGAGGAACAGGAGAGTACAGTATGGAGGCTTGGGGATGTTTCTGCAAGGAAAAGTTGGATCTTAGGCTGACAGCTTCAGCAGTCCTCCCTGTAAGGGTGGTCTTTCTGTCCTCCCCCTTCTTACCCTTCTCTTACTAAACAATTGTGCTCAAGGCACTATGTTAATGTATTAATTTCAGTTGTAAAAGACATTCAAGAGCGAATCCAGCCATCACTCCAACACCACCACGGCCACTAAGCCATGTCCTTAAGTGCCATATCTAAATGGTTTTTGAACACTTCCAGGGATGGTGACTCCACTACCTTCCTGGGCAGCCTGTTCCAATGCCTGATCACTCTTTCAGGAAAGAATTTATTTCCTAGGGTCCAACCTAAATGTTCCCTAGTGCAATCTGAGGCTATGTCCTCTCATTCTATCACTGGATAGTAGGGGGAAGAGACCAACCTTCCCCTCTACCTCACCTTCTCTTTCTAGGATGCTGTTTTCCTTCTTTCTTTCCTTTTGTTCTGCCTTTTTCTATGCCCAGGCCTTACTTTCCTTGTTCACATGCAAAATGCAAAACAGAAGTCAGTGAAAGCAGTAGGAGTGTAATAACGAGGAACAGCTTTACACAGCAAACCAAGCCCCAGTAAATTTCCAGGGGCTGCTCTCAAAGCGATGTCTGTATGGTGGTGTGAGATGGAAATGGCTTAATATGTTGTCCTTTAGAACACTTTAAAACACCATTGTTGGCTTGTCGAGGAGTGGAATTAACCCTGAGAGAAATTTACTTGGAAGAAAAAACAGCTCAGCACAAAATGCCCAGAGCAGGGAGTGCCTCGGGAGTGCCTCGGGAGTGCCTTTACTGTGCAGAACCTCCTTTGACTCTTGCTGGTGATAACAGATGGGCTTTGACAGCCATCTAGCGGCTGGGATAGTCTCGTGTGGGTGTGTCCCAGTAGCTTTTACCGTGTCAGTGTTATCACAAAACTGGGGCTCGACATGTCAGTGCATGATAGGATTTTCCCTTCCAAACTGTTGACGTGTAGTCTCCAGGTATGATGGTGAGGCTGCTATGGAATATTGTGTCCAGCTTTGGGCCGCTCAGTTTAAGAATCATAGAATCATAGAATGGTTTAGGTTGGAAGGGACCTCAAGGATCACCCAGCTCCAACCCCCTGCCATAGGCAGGGACACCTCCCACTGGAGCAGGTTGCCCAAGGCCTCATCCAGCCTGGCCTTAAACACCTCCAGGGAGGAAGCATCCACAACCTCCCTGGGCAACCTGTGCCAGTGTCTTACCACCCTCACTGTAAAGAACTTCCTCCTAACATCCAGTCTAAATCTCCCCTCCTCCAGTTTAAACCCATTCCCCCTCATCCTGACATTACCAGACCTTGTCAATAGTCCCTCCCCAGCCTTCCTGTAGGCTCCCTTCAGATACTGGAAAGCCACTCTAAGGTCTCCTCGAAGCCTTCTCTTCTCCAGGCTGAAGAGCCCCAACTCTCTCAACCTGTCCTCATGGCAGAGGTGCTCCAGCACTCTGATCATCTTCGTGGCTCTAAGAAGGACCTCAGGGAACTGCTTGAGAGACTCCCGCACAGAGCCACACAAATGATGAAGGCAGTGGAACATCTCCCTTACGAGGAGAGCCTGAGGGAGCTGGGGCTCTTCAGCTTGGAGCAGAGGAGACTGAGAGGTGACCTCATTCATGTATACAAAGATGTGAAGGGCGCTGCCAGGAGGACGGGACCAGGCTCTGCTCAGTGTTGCCCAGTGACAGAAGGGGCAATGGGTGCACGCTGGAGCAGAGGTTCCACAGGAATACAGGAAAAAACGTGTTCACTGTGAGGGTGACACAGCCCTGGAATAGGCTGCCCGGAGAGATTGTGGAGTCTCCTTCTATGGAGACCTTAAAAACCTGCCTGGATGCCTTCCTGTGTGACCTCCTCTAGGTGGTCCTGCTCTGGCAGGAGGGTTGGACTGGATGATCTTTCGAGGTCCCCTTCCAGCCTCTAATATTCTGTGATTTTGTGTTTTCCAATACTTCTTAAACTGTCTGGCACATCGTGTTCCAGCTGCAGAGGTGGAAAGAGCATGTGACAGAGAGAGTGTGTGCGTTGGGCTCTGTCATTAAAAACTTTGCAGATTTCCAAGCCCAGGGGGAAATGATAGAACAATTCCCTTTGATTCCTTTCCTGATCCATGTGTAGCTGGAAATATGTGCCTGCAGTTCAGGCCTGAGAGTCAAGTGTCAAAGCGTGCTTGTGGCATGAGTTGGCTCTGAAGTAGCTTCTCTCTTCTCATTGCTTTCACAGAATAAAGCAAAACTGGAAGTACCAAATGCAACCAAAAGATTTAAAATGGGAAATGTGTTTTCTAGCAGTGTTGTGGGGTGGGGGTGGGATCGTCTGGTGGTGTTCTGTTGTTTCTTTTATTTCTTATCAGCATATCTGCAATCTGATAGGAAAAAAGACTTAGTATCTAGCCAGAAGTTGGTGCTTTTTTCCCTGTCTTTTGTCTGCCTCTTTCTTGGCAGCTCAGCAGCAGCCAGGCAGAAGCCAGTCAGCATCTGGCTCAGTCCTGGTTTGCCAAAGCAGTTGCTATGTGCTTTGTTTGAAGTTATGACAGAATGCTGACTTGGAGCTCAGGAACGTAGCAATTTCATTTATGCAAACTGCTGCTCTTCTGAAGAGCACAGCGAGTTCTGCGGGTGATGCACGAAGCAGACACAGACCATATGCCAGACATCTGGGGGGGAAGAGGCTAAGTATGTCAGACAGTGCATTATGTCATGCTCACAAGGGAGAGGAGAGAGGAGTGCTTTCTGCCGTTTGGAGAATCACTCTCACACTGTCAGAAATGGACTCTACAGCCACGCTTGGTGGATGTCTTTACTTCACACTGAAAACATTTCCTCCTGAGCTTCTGGATGAGTGGCTGGAGAGCAGCCCGGCTGAGAGGGACCTGAGTGCTGACTGGCAGCAGGCTGGACATGGGCCAGCAGTGTGCTCAGCTGGCACGGAAGACCAATGGCATCCTGGCCTGTATCAGGAATGGTGTGGCCAGGAGGACCAGGGGTGTGATTCTGCCCCTGTACTCAGCACTGGTGAGGCCTCACCTCGAGCATTGTGTGCAGCATTGAGCCCCTCACTGCGAGAAGGATACTGAGGTGCTGGAGTGGGTCCGGAGGAGAGTGATGAGACTGGAGAGGGGACTGGAGGGGAAGGCTGATGAGGAGAGGCTGAAGGATCTGGGGGTGCTCAGCCTGGAGAAGAGGAGACTTAGAGGGCACCTTATCACTCCCCACAACTACCTAAATGGAAGTTGCAGTCAGGTGGGGGTCAGGCTCTTCTCCCAGGCAGCCAGTGACAGGACAAGAGGGCATGGCCTGAAGTTGTGCCAGGAGAGGTTTAGGTTGGGTGTTAGGAAGCACTTCCTCACATCAAGAGTGATTAGGCACTGGAATGGACTGCCCAGGGAGGTGGTGAAGTCACCATCCCTGGAGGTGTTTAAGAAAAGATTGGATGTGGCATTTGGTGGCATGGTTTAGCTGATGTGGTGGTGTTAGGTCATAGGTTGGAATTGATGCTCTCAGAGGTCTTTTCCAGCCCCAGTGATGCTGTCATTCTGCAGCACCCCTTCCAGTCATTTTGTCAGCTGCTGTGGTAAACCAACTGAAGAGAGGAGCAGGCCTGCTATGAATTTGGAATTCAATTCCTGTTAGAATGTTGGATTTCAGTTCCCGTTAGAAAGCTGCAGAAGTTAGTGGTGGCAGGCAACAGTTAATGACACATCTGCTCCATTTCTCCCAGCTCTGACATTGATGGAGTAACTGAACTGGAGTTAAGGCATGAAGTTGAAATTCCAAATCTGTTCGTATTTACTACATTGGGATTCACTGTTCACATCTGGTTTAAATTAGGAGAGAAAGGCACAGAACAGTGGAACTGCCCTTCTGCTTAGAGCTGTTGATTTTTGCACTGACAACAGGTTTTCTTAAACATAATGGTCATCACCTTTGAGTAGTGGGCTGTGGGAATTACTGATCTCAACTGCATTGTCCAGTTTCAAAGACATTTTTGATAGGAAGGTTTCCTTGGTCACATGGAGCTCCCACCAGGGTAAAAATAACCTTCTCCACAGCACCCCAGNGGGCCACACGCTCAGTGTGGGCTTATGCAACCTGTTTACTACACAGGCCTTAGCAGGGCCGGGGCCAGGCAGACACCGTGGCACCTTGGCCTTTTGTACCTTTTATGCCTTTTAATGTGTTTACCCCTGGTTTGGGGAGGAACATGCCTGGGCATGCAAAGCAAAGTGAGGCATAGAATGAGCCTATTTTTCGGGCCTATGGGCCCTCCACAACAGGGTAACAGCTTTGCTCTGTCTAACTCAGAAGAGGATGTCTTGGCCCTAGGGTTCTTGCTTTGCAGGTCTGTGACCCATTGTCTGGGGTCAGCCTGGGGGACACTTCAGTGTTTGTGTTCCTTTAAGAGGTTGAATTATTCATTGGGCCAAAGTGAAATAACAACAATAACAACAACAACATAAAATATAACAGCAACAATAATAACTGCAAGACTAATATAATTATAATAATGTAACAATAATAACCACAACAGTAAGAATAACCCCACCACCACCACTAATAGTAACAAGAATAATGTTATTTGATTATGTTGTTGTTGCTGTTATTATTGCTACTGTTGTTTGAATGTATGTCTTTGTTTGAAATTAATATTTATTTGTTTTCTAATACAGCATTCAGTAAAATGTTGGATAGACAAAGAAAAAAATTCACTTGGCTTGATTTTTTTAGTTCTTCACCAGACTTTTTGATTTTTATGGAGAGATATTGGTATTTACTCACCTCTGGATTAAAAAAAACCCTAATCCAGATATTTGGAGTATTTGCCTACAGAGTAGAGAGTGCCAAAGGCACAGACTTAAGTATGGCTAGAACAGCAGCTAACCAATTAGTTATGTCCCCTTAGGTGCTGCCCTCAGTCAAATGGAGATATTTTTCAGATGCCAAAGTCATAAATTCAACCCAGAGAAATTGTTCTGCCTTGGTGAGAGCAGATTGGTTGAAAATGAGAGAGCAAAAACCGTGCTGAATGGATTCCTAAATAATTAGTAAGAAATTAATTCTCAATTGGAATTTAAGGAAAAGAAAGAAAAAGAACACCAGGTTGATTCTGTGAATAGTATTGAGACAAGGAATAAAGTCAACATTCTGTAAGTAAATGGGGCAGATTAGATTAAAAATGACATAGGCAACCTCAGTCAAACAGAATGAGCTCCATAAAAAGTAGGTATATAGATAGGTAGGACACATGCTTGTAGTCAGCCACACAGGACAGGCTTTTATATACATTTAAAATATCTAAAGAGGCCTTTCATATGTAGTTATTATATATTCTTAGCAATATGTGTGTTGGGACCATGACCAACTGGATTATAGAAACTGAGCAAAATAAGTATTTTTGAGAAGCCTCTCTTCACTCAGATGGAGACACTGAGACCTTCTCACTCACTACAACTACATGAAACTGATAGAGCAAGATGGGGATTGGTCTCTTCTCCCTAGTAACAAGTGACAGCACAAAAGGTAATGGCCTCGAATTGTACCAGGGGACTTTTAGATTGGACATTAGGAACAGTTTCTTCCTCAATAAAGCTGTGAAGGCTTAGACCAGAGTGCCCAGAGCTGTGGTGGAATCACCATACCCGGAGAGATTTAAAAACCAGGCAGATATGGTGCTGAGGGACATGGTTTAGTGATGACTTGGCAGTGCTGGGTTAACAGATGGCCTTGATGGCCTTAAAGGTCTCTTCCAACAAAATAATTATGTGATTCAGTGATTCTAAGTACTCTTGCAATAGAAATTGCTGTTGCTCCTGATTAGGGACTTGACTGTGTTGCTTGGAAAATTGGGTTCTCCAAGTTGGCATTATCCTGCATCACAACCCTAGTGAATGAGTTGTTTTCTTTTTAAGCAACATTGCCATGTGTGCTGCACACTGTTCTAATGTGGATGGCTGAAACACTGGAGGCAGGGAAGAGATAGTTTATGCTGTGTGTACAGAAGTCTCTCAGGTTCTTCTCCATGTTGAGATAGCTACTACACCCTGTGCAGAACTATTACAAAGGGCAGGCATGTGGCAGGACTTCCAGAGTGCAGCATTAGTGCCCCACCGAGCAGAAAGACACCGAGAGACTCAGCAGGCAATGTTCGCTTGATACCATAGTGGGTTTGTGCACTCAGTGGTGACTCTCTTTTACTTCTTTCTGATCAAGAGACAGGGTGGTAATAAAACAAAGACATTTAAGAAGACTGATATTTAGAAGTCCTTAATATCAACTTCAGCTAAGCTGGTAGACTGTTTTCTTCCTGTGTGTGATATGGCTTCTCATCTCCAGGTGTGTTCTCTCCTTGTCCAGATCCTACTTTCCTTTGACTTCACAGTTGTAAAATGATTGCCAATTGTCTCTTTTATTCCAGGAGAAGATGTTGAAGAAATAGCCTGCACGCAGAATGGCCAGATGTACCTGAACAGGGATATTTGGAAGCCCTCACCGTGCCAGATTTGTGTCTGTGACAATGGAGCTATTCTTTGTGATGAAATCCAGTGTCAAGACATGCTGGAGTGTGAGAACCCACAGGTGCCCCCGGGAGAGTGCTGTCCTGTGTGTCCCCATACAACACGGGACTTCGACACCACCATTGGTAAGGCTGCTTCCCAGCTTGCTTTGTTTCTTTGAAAGATAGCCCAAAGAACTAGGAACCTCATGATACTGACATTTCTGATTTCTGTGGTGGAAGTTTAAATATGAAAGTAGTAAGTATTTGACAGGCGTAAACCACTTTGGGTTACACCTAAGCTGGCTCTAAAAGTAGTTATCTTCACAGTATCACAGTATCACCAAGGTTGGAAGAGACCTCACAGATCATCAAGTCCAACCCTTTACCACAGAGCTCAAGGCTAGACCATGGCACCAAGTGCCACGTCCAATCTTGCCTTGAACAGCTCCAGGGACGGCGACTCCACCACCTCCTCGGGCAGCCCATTCCAGTGTCCAATGACTCTCTCAGTGAAGAACTTTCTCCTCACCTCAAGCCTAAATTTCCCCTGGCATAGCTTGAGGCTGTGTCCTCTTGTTCTGGTGCTGGCCACCTGAGAGAAGAGAGCAACCTCCTCCTGGCTACAACCACCCCTCAGGTAGTTGTAGACAGCAATAAGGTCTCCCCTGAGCCTCCTCTTCTCCAGGCTAAACAATCCCAGCTCCCTCAGCCTCTCCTCGTAGGGCTGTGCTCGAGGCCTCTCACCAGCCTCGTTGCCCTTCTCTGGACACGCTCAAGCATCTCAATGTCCCTCTTAAACTGGGGGGCCCAGAACTGGACACAGTACTCAAGGTGTGGTCTAACCAGTGCAGAGTACAGGGGCAGAATGACCTCCCTGCTCCTGCTGGCCACACCATTCCTGATGCAGGCCAGGATGCCATTGGCTCTCTTGGCCACCTGGGCACACTGCTGGCTCATGTTCAGGCGGGTATCAATCAGCACCCCCAGATCCCTCTCTGTCTGGCTGCTCTCCAGCCACTCTGACCCCAGCCTGTATCTCTGCATGGGGTTGTTGTGGCCAAAGTGCAGCACCCTGCACTTGGAGCCATTGAACGCCATCCCCTTGGACTCTGCCCATCTGTCCAGGCGGTCAAGGTCCCGCTGCAGAGCCCTTCTGCCCTCCAACCCAGCCACATCAGCCCCCAGCTTGGTGTCATCTGCAAACTTGCTGATGACTGACTCGATGTCCTCATCCAGATCATCTATGAAGATGTTAAAGAGGATGGGGCCCAGTTCTGACTAGGAATCTGACAGAAGCCCAAATGGGCTTATATCTAAAAGTTTTATCTGATCAACCTGATCTGTTGTGAGGTCTCCCTGCCCACAGCAGGGGGATTGGAACCAGATGATCCTTGAGGTCCCTTCCATCCCTGCCAATTCTATGATTCTGTGATTCTATTCTATGATTCTATGAATTTCATCTTGATAGTTCAGGGACATTGAATTCTGGCATCTTTTTTTGGGTTATTCATCTGAAACTGCAAGATAAATATATTAAGATAAGTTATATAAGCAGCATATATCTATTCAATGTATAATTATATAAATATATATAATATAGTTAAATATTGTGAGTATATAGCATGTGTTGAGTTAAATTATATAAATATATAGGGTTTATTATATATTATTCTATTTTAACTATTATATATTCATTATTACATAAAGTTTAAAGCCCCTTCAACAGATGAATAAATGTAAACATTAAACAATGAAATGTACACAGTATAAAGTGTTTCCTCAAAGTGGAAACACAGACACATGATCCTTTTGGGAGACACAGGAGGTAAAAACCATTAACATGAAGTATTATTAACTCTCTCTTTGCTTTCTTTCTGTTACAATACCTTCAAGATTATATTTTTTCCCCTCTGTTTCTTCCTGGAGAGACTTGGATGAAGCAGTCGTCCCACTCCTCTAATTTTCTTAAAAGACAATCTCTTCTCTTACAATTAATGTTTACTAGTAGAATCATAGAATCATAGAGTCACAGAATTGTAAGGGCTGGAAGGGACCTCAAGGATCATCTAGTTCCAACCCCCGTGCCGTGGGCAGGGATCATGTTGCTCAGAGCCACATCCAGCCTGGCATCAAAAACTTCCAGGGATGAGGCTTCCACCACCTC
This sequence comes from Tricholaema leucomelas, assembly GCA_013400475.1. Taxonomy (NCBI): domain Eukaryota; kingdom Metazoa; phylum Chordata; class Aves; order Piciformes; family Lybiidae; genus Tricholaema lacrymosa; species Tricholaema leucomelas. The sequence goes on along the minus strand of WAAF01001939.1, from coordinate 10,256 downwards.
CCTGGGCAACGTGTTCCTGTGTCTCAGCACCCTCATGGTAAACAACTTCTTCCTAACATCCCATCTGAATCTACCAGCTTGTAGTTTTGCTCCATTCCCTCCAGTCCTATCACTACCTGACACCCTAAAAAGTCCCTCAGCAGCTTTCTTGCAGCCTCCTCCTTCAGATATTGGAAGGCCACAATATGGCCTCCTCAGAGTCTTCTCCTCTCCAGACTGAACAGCCCCAACTCAGCCTGTCTCCATAGCAGAGGTGCTCCAGCCCTGTGAACATCTTGGTGGCCCTTCTCCGAACACGTGTACTGTGTACTGAATTAATTGAACTGCATTCTATATATAATAATCAGAGCAATTTTTTTGGTTTAGTTATAATTGCTGTTGAATAGCTTAAAATAGGACAATGTAGTGGTAAAGAGACTGTAGTAGGGTAATTGAGCAGCAGAGCAAGATGTGGCAGGCACTAATAAAGAGCTGGTGCATCCTGCTGTGGTTTGGGGGGCAATAGGCCAATGTCAACAATGGTACACCCAGCAAATATGAAAGCAATATGGATGCATTCCAGAATTTCTTGTTGTATTATTCAAGGTATTACTAAAATATCCCTCTGAAGGACAGGGACCTGCTGGAAAGAGTCCACTGGAGAGCCACAAGGATGACTGGAGGACATGAGCTTCTCCCCTATGAAGGGAGACTGAAAGAGCTATGGCTGTTTAGTCTGGAGAAGAGAAGGCTGAGAGGAGACCTTATCCATGTACACAAATATCTGAGGGGTGGTTGCCAAGTAGAGGGTGCCAATCTCTTTTTGGTGGTCAGCAGCAATAAGGCAAGGAGCAAAAGATACAAACTGGAACATAGAAGCCTTCATTTCAACACAAGGAGAAACTTCTTTACAGTGAGGGTGACAGAGCCCTGGAACAGGCTGCCCAGAGAGGTTGTGGAGTCTCCTTCTCTGGAGACTTTCAAAACCTGCCTGGATGCATTCCTGTATGAACTTCCCTAGGGGATCCTGCCTTGGCAGGGAGGTTGGACTCAATGATCTCTGGAGGTCCCTTCCAACCTAAGGTTCTGTGATCCTGTGATTGATTTTTTCTGGGTATGAGTGTGGCTCTATGGCTTTGAATGCAGGCATGGGATTGCCTTTCCAAACAAGAAAAACTCAAAAATCCCTCAAGTCAGCTCTATCTGTTGAAAAACACCATGTATGTAGTATGTTGTGGATCCATCAACATTGCTCCTATCAAACTCAGTAATAAAGCTTCTTTTGGCTTCGCTCTCAGTCATTAGGCCAGCCTTGAACAATTCCCCACAAGCTATTCTTCCACCTATATAAGAAAAAAATATTTCCTTTGAAGGCGATTCATAGAATACCAGGTTGGAAGGGACCTCAAGGATCATCTAGTCCAGCGTTTCAGGGTAAGAATGTATTTCAAATGAGCTGGCTCAGCACCCTGTCAAGCTGCGCCTTGAAACTGATGTAGGGGAATCCACCACCTTCCTGGGGAGTTTATTCCCATGTTTCACAGTTTGAATGGTGACTTAAGTTTTTCCGGCATCCAGCCTGAATCTCCCCAGCAGCAACTTGTTACTAATTGCCTTTACCGTGGGACTCTTTGTGCAAAGGGAGTCTCCCTCCTCATGATAGCCACCCTTTATGTACATGATGGAGCACTGGAGCAGGTTGCCCAGAGAGGTTGCGGAGTCTCCTTCTCTGGAGATTTCAAAACTCACTTGGATGTGATCCTGGGCAACCTGCTCTAAGTGAGCTTGCTGTAGCAGGGGGGTTGGACTAGATGATCCCCAGAGGTCCATTCTGACCCCTAGCCTTCCTTGATTCTGAGAGTCTCCTTTCCTAAAGTGCTTCTTTTTCTTATTCTGTGCAATGATGAGAATCAGAGGACATCATTGCAGACCATTCCTATTCCTTACACCATACCAAGGGAGTATGTTTGTCCCTGGGAACTTTCCCTGTAGGCAATATACCATCCTCTCTGTATCTAGGTTTAGAGATGGCTCTAGCTGCAACATCTGCACTCAACTCACAATGTTCTGTCTCTCAGAGTGAAAACATTAATTTCCTTTCTTCTTTTGTCCTTTTTAATAGGTAGAGGAAGAAAGGTAAGAATTTTATTTTATACTATATCATTTATTTGATACCATACAATTTATTTTATACTATATTGTTTATTTTATGCTATATTATTTATCTTGTGCTATATAACTTATTTTATATTGTATTACTTATTTTATACTATATTATTTTCAACTGTAATAAAAGTCTCTTGCATTTCCTCACAGAAATTAAAGTGAATCTCTTTCCAAAACACTTAATTCTTTCCACTTGCTCTTTCACAATGATAGAAAGATTGCAGTCCACATGGGAAAATAATCCTGAGATTAGCAGAAAAATCCTGCTGTTAATATTGTGCTTGAAAATGCCTGCTGCCTACACCAAAGGACTCCCAGATGGAGTAGTTTGATTGTTTCAACTCTAACAGTGCTACAAAGTGAGGGAAGGGTTCACTAGGTCATTAGAAACCCAACTGTTGAAAGCTGGAGCTTGTTTTTGGATAGGACTTAGCTGCCCAGTGCACAGTAGATAGCACTGGGATGATGCAAGCCATGGTGGTGTGGGCAGCATCTCTCATAGGATGCAGTTAAACAAAGAGAAGATCTATTCTTACCCCCTAAAAAAAAAGAAAATAAATGCATTCTGATAAAGGAGTTTATAAGAGAGGAAGAAGCTACAAGAAATAATTGAAATAGTTTTAAGGTGATCAAGGATATATTCTCACTAAACCCAAGCAGATCTAGAGGTGGTTTCTGGGCTCAAATGAGTCATATCAAATAAGGCACAAAGATATTTTACTTTTACAAAGTCCTCTTTTTTCTCCTAATAAACTTGATTACCACCAGGAGGTCTAAACCCAGGTATTTTATGTAACATATGATCATAGTCAACACATTCAGCTGAAAGAAAAGTCAGCTGGCAAATGCTGTGTCCTTCACTCTGAAGCTTTGTGATATCATTTGGTATTCTGTCCCTACACTGCAGATGGACACAAAGGCTTTTGATGTTAGTAGATTTAATGACATGAATTTAAATAGAATTGAATTGAATGTAATACCTTGGAAGAAATGGAATCTGAAAGCTGCTCTGGGCTCTGTGTTTTGTATGAATCAAATCATCAAATGCAAGGTGTTTTCTAGTTCTTAAACATCATAGTAGCATTTCACTTTGACTCTTCTTTCAGCCAGTTTGCTGTGCAGTTAGAGAAAAGTCTGTTAATTTAGAGCCTTCATTTAATAAGTGTCCACAGTCATTAAAAGTAGTATGGATTAGCTATTGCAGACACTTTAATTTAGTCTCAGTTTTACACTGAGTCTGAGCACAGTCACAGGAATGGTATTGGTGAAACTGGTGCTGGTATTTTCACTTGTTTTCTGCCTTCTGACATTTGGTATTTTATTTCCTGCAGGGACAAAAAGGAGAACCTGGAATAGTGCCACCTGTAAGTTAATTTCTTTTCACCATTGATCAGCACATGCTAGAAGTGTACAATTTAGTGCTTTAAATTGCAGTAGGTAAGGAAATACAACCCAAATGCACAGCCTAGAAATGAAAAGAATGGAGTGAATTACCTTCTTTCACGTATGTAATGTTAGAAACTGCTGCCAATTGGACTCTGGGAGACAAAGACTTACTGAGTTAAATCTGTCATAACCTCTGCAGTCAAATCTTTGTAGAGGTATAACAGTAAATTATTGTTGAGGTGCTGGAGAAAACTGTCAGCTGTCACTTCCTGTCTTTATTATCCCTTTCTAACAGGAAGATGACCAAATTAGAAGAAGTTGTTGAGCCTAAATCATTGTAATTCACTTATTTCATCTTTTTTTGGGGGGAAGAACAAGGATACTTCCAAGATTTTGCTTTTTTAAAGCCTTGCAACTTGCCTGATACTTTATCTCTTGCCATTTCCTTCTCTGATAAAGAAAGCCATGATGTTGTGTGCTAACTTTAGTTTATCTCACCTTTAGGTTTCAGGAATACGAGGCCGTCCAGGACCAGCTGTGAGTATTTTTTGACCTGTTTCTCTCATGATGGCATCTTCCACTTTCCACCCTTTATTTTTGATGTGAAGGAGGACTCTGGCGGTTTGTGTAGAGGACTGTGTGGTCTGCAAAGCTGCTGGATTTGAGGCAAGAGGGTTATGGGATATTTTACTAGTCTCAGGTCAGTCTGTGCCCTAAATAACTGGATGCATGGTTCTAGGATGTCTGAGGACCTTTGTATGAGCTGGATGCTTGGGGAATGCTTTTCATGCAAGGGTCTAGCAGGAGCAGAAGGAGATGCAACACGCTCCTCAGCTGCAGCTAAGCAGAGAGCAGTTCTGGACTAGCAGGAAGGACATCTCAGACTTGCACATCTCCACACTGAGAGCCTCCAGCATTCAGAAAACTCTTGCAAAATTAACCTGTGGATCACATGAGTGATGAAACTGTGTTTGATCTTCAACTCCCTCCAGGCAAGGTACAGCTGAGAAGAAAGAGTGAATGCTTGGTTTATGGTGGCTCTTTTCTTTAGGATGATGTGGAAGACAAAACAAGACAAATCACAAATTATTTTCCAAGTAGCATTTCATACATCAGAGCTTTATTAATTGTTAGCTAGTGTAAAAGGTACTTCATATTTTCAATCTTTCTTTTAGGGACCTCCAGGCTCACAAGGACCACGAGGAGAACGAGGCCCAAAAGGAAGACCTGTAAGTTACTGAATAGCTCAGGAATCAAGTACTGGGCTAACCTCAAGAGGTTAGATGGCTTTAAACTGTCCCCCATGTCTTCTAGAGTTACCAGAACTGTCCTCATATTGTCTAAGAATTAGATAACAAACAGAAAAACCCCTTTCCTGGGTCAATTGAAACCTGAATGTTTAGAGATTGTTGTCAGAAGTTTAGCAACGTTTCCACTAAAAGCCATCCTTTCTCAACAAGCAGACCCAAAGCAGTGTCTGAGAATACAGTCTTCCTCAAGGTAAAAAACCCAAACAAAAGTGGACCAGCACCTTTGCCTGTTTAAGAGCTCACTGACTTTTTGCTGGTTGCTCCCATGAATCAGAAGCGGTGTGAGCTGCATGGCTCAGAGTATTTCAGACAAGGTCAAAGTTATCAGGAATTAATATGTGACTACAGATGCTGGTATGCTGCTGAATAGTACAATCAATGGAAATACAGACTTTGTGAGGGAATTTCAGCTTGTGGAGAACCACTGAAAGGCCAAAAGGGGGTGCTGAAAATACCACAGATGACACATTCCTGTTGAAAATGCTAGGGCAAAGAGCAGAAGCTGCTAAAAGCAGACTGAAGAGTTGTATCATTGTAACGTCTATGTGGTTATTTTCCTGCCCCTCAGGATTTCAGACGTATGCCTAAAACTGCCTCCTTTGTGCTGTTTCTCCTTCCTTTTGTCCATAGATGGTAATGACACTTTGAAGGCAGTGAAGTGTGTAGCCTCTTTGAGATGGATGCCAAGCCACTTCTGCTCTCTGGATCACCATAAGACATTTGTCTGATTAATGAGCATTAAGTTGTCTAAGAGAATCCTGAGAGTAATTGTGAAATCTTGTGGTCTCCAGAGGAATCTTGACTGTGCTTGTAGAGATGTCTGAAGTGCTTTCCTAATGGGCAGAGTTATCAATGAGATTCTAAATGAATTCTGCTTCTGTGTCATGCATCCCTTGTATGGCTCTACAGAGTAGTGGCTAGAAGCACCGAAAGTACGAGCAGGCTGTAAATAGTTCTGAGTTCCTTTGCCAGAGGTTATTATACAGCTTTCAAGGAATATCAAGCAATTAGGAATCAGTCAGCCTCTTGGAAATTGTTGTGTCAAAGGTTCTGGTGAGCTATGTGCAGGTCTGAAACTGAAGAACACTGCCAGCAGGTCAAGGGAGATGATTCTCTCTCTCTATTCCACTCTAGGGAGATCCGGCCTAGAATACTGCATCCAGTTCTGGGCTCCTCTCCTATGGAGACAGACTGAGACAGTTGGGGCTGTTCAGTCTGGAGAGTAGAAGGCTCCAAGGAGGCCATATTGTGGCCTTCCACTATCTGAAGTGGGCTACAGGGAAGCTGCTGAGGGACTTTTTTGAGTGTCAGGTAGTGACAGGACGGAGGGGAAGGGAGCAAAACTAGAAGTGGGTAGGTTCATATTGGATGTTAGGAAGAAGTTGTTTACCATGAGGGTGCTGAGACACTTGAACAGGTTGCCCAAGGAGGTGGTGGAAGCCTCATCTCTGGAAGTTTTTAATGCTAGGCTGGATGTGGCTCTGGGCAACCTCATCTAGTGTGAGGTGTCCTTGCCCATGACGGGGCGGGGTGTGAACTGGACGATCTTTGAGGTCCCTTCCAGCCCTGACCATTCTGTGATTCTGTGCTTTAGTTACAGAAGGACTGCCAGTGCAGGAATTTTCATTTCTACTTCTGGGGGGGAAAAAAAGTTAGCTCACACTTGCAGTTTGTATTATGAAAACTGTGCACTTGGCACCAAGACCATCAATGGGATCCTGGGGCTCATTAAGAGGAGTGTGGCCAGCAAATCAAGGGAGATTCACATCATCCTCTGCTCTGCCCTAGTGAGGCCACTTCTAGAGTACAGTTGCCCAGGATCACAAGTCAGGTTCACTCAAAGTGAATAAACTTTTCCTGATGTTTAGGTGGAGCTTGCTGTGTTCCAGCTTCTGCCCATTGCCCTTTGTGCTATCACTGAGCACCACCGAAAAAAGCTCAGCCCCATCCTTAAGACGCCCACCCCTTAGATACTGATAAGCAGAAGATCCTCTCTGTCTGTTCTTCTGCAGGCTAATCAGAACTCAACTTCTCATCAGAGAGATGCTCCAGTCCCCTCACCATCCTTGTGGACCTCTGTTGGACTGTCTCCAGTAGTTCCCTGTCTCTCTTGAGCTGAGGAACCTACAACTGGACTCAGTACTCCAGATGAGGCCTCACTAGGGCAGAGTGGAGGAGGAGAACCTCCCTCAGCCAGCTGATCACACTCTTGTTAATGCATCCCAGAATACCACTGGCCTTTGTGGCCAGGAGTGCACATTGTGGTTCACGGTGAACTTGTCCACCAGCACTCCCAGGTCCTTCTCCATAGAGCTGCTTCCAGCAGGCCTCACCTGTACTGGTGGAGGGGATTATCCCTCCCCAGGTGCAAGACTCAACACTTGCCCTTGTTGCACTTCATGACGTTTACCTCTGCCCATATCTCCAGCCTGTCCAGGTCTCACTGAGTGGCAGCAAGGCCTGATAAGGTGGCAGTCAATCCTCCCCTCTCAGTTTTGTACCACCAGCAAACTTGCTGAGGGTACACTCTGTTCCTTCAGCCAGGTCATTGATGGATGTGCTAAACACGGCTGGATCCAATAGTGACTTGTGGAGAACATCACTAGGTGGACCTGCACTGTTGCTCACAACCTTCTGAGCTCTGTTGTTCAGCCAGTTCTCAATCCACCTTGCTGCCCACTCCTCTAAACATGGACACGTTCAGTTTCCATGTGGATTGACATTCGACTGTATCTGTAGTAGCAGTTAAAACAGGTAGCAGTTTGAGAGTGTTGTCACCATGACCTACATTTCCAGCTGCTCCGTTACAGACCGGACCTGGCGTTTCGCATGGAGCAGCCGCAACGGTGCCAGGCGCAGTGATTTGTGCGTTTGCGTGGCGCCACCTCGTGGCCTCTCGCAGAAGTTAAAGCTTTTTTCTAAACCACCTTTCAAGCTCACTCGAGCTGGCGAGAGAAACTGAAAGGGCTTTCAAACATGTATCTGTAAATAATATCAAACAAATAAGTATAGTCAAGATTTTGTACCCCAAAACATTGGCTATACACCACTGGTTAGTTGCCACCTACACATATAAACGTGCAATTTGGGGACTTAGTGGTGTTTTGATATGGAGGGCTGCAGGTTGATTTCAGGTGATTAAAAAGGAGATACTTTTCTAAAAAGATTTCTTTTTTGAAAAAGGATCTTTTCCTAAATCAGATTTTGTGAGGTGCCTTGGTTTGGCTGTTGAAAATCAGTAGGCTGAAGTTTGCTTGATTCTTCATATGCAACATTTTGTTTTCTCTTATGCTTGGCTTTGTTTTCTTTCTATTTGGGGAACAGGCAAAAGAAGATAACTAATTCTCTTCCTTCTTTGGACAGTTTGGACTTTTAGATTTGGCAATGTGTACTTCTGTTTATAATAGAAATATCAAATAAGAGAGGTTTGTGCTAGAACCTTCTTCTTCCGTCCAACATGCATATTTCTTGTTGATTTCCAAACACTGTCTATTCACAACTTCTTCTGCCAGGGGGGTAGGGGGTGTACATGTATGTCTGATAAGAAGAAGAGGGTTTTTTTCCTCTGATTGCCAGGCTTCTAGGAGTTTCAGAGCATAAAGACAGATGAAGGATTAAGATAATTATTCCAGGAATCCTACTGTCAGTGCTATCCTTTTGTGGCCCTTTCCCAAGGGAATGCATTTCCTTTAACATGTGAACTGTACTATTTCCCACTGTGCTATTTCAAACCATGTTACTTCAAGCCATGCTGGTTCAAACCATACTACTTCAGACATAAATTCCACTGCAATGTGTCGCAGACTGCAAGGAAGCGCAGTCCTCATTTTGTGGAAATACAGGCAAGCTGTCTGGTTATAGTTGTGTTTGTGAAAATGAGTCACTGAGCCAGGCTTCCAAAGTTTTCTGCTTAAGGATCCTTAAAACAGAAGAGTTCCTTATATATTTTTTCCTCACCATACTCAAGCATTTTATTCTAGTGCAGGAATCACAGAATCGCAGAAACATTCATGTTGGAAAAGCCCCTCAGGATCACCAAGTCCTGCCCAGAACCCTGTTCTACAAGGTGCACTCGAGACCACATCCCAAAGTACCACAGCCAAATGACTTTCAAACACATTCAGGGTTGGTGACTCCACCACCTCCCTGGCCAGCTCATTCCAATGCCTGACCACTCTTGCTGGGAAAAGATGTTTCCTAAGGTCCAGTCTAAACCTACCCAGTTGCAGTTTGAGGCTGTTTCCTCTTGTTCTATCACTCTTTACCTGTGAGAAGAGACCAGCACCAACCACTCCACAACCTCCTTTCAAGTAGCTATAGTCAGGGATGAGGTCTCCCCTCAGCCTCCTCTTCTTCACACTAACCAGCCCCAGCTCCTTCAGTCACTCCCCATAGAATCATAGAATGGTTTATGTTGGAAGTGACCTCATAGATCATCTAGTTCCAACCCCCTGCCTTAGGCAGGGGCAATTCCCACTAGAACAGCTCTCTCAAGGCCTCATCTAACCTAAATCTCACAGGACTTATTCTTCAAGCCCTTCACCAGCTTGAAGCAACAGTGACAAGCACTTCCAAGCCTGTATTTATGATTGAAGTAGATCTTTATTGCCCCTGTTGCTATTGATTTTGTTCCACCGATGTTTTATTAACCGCTGCTGCATTTAATTTTAGTTCTGTCCCAGGGTAAGATGAATGCAGTTTAGGAATCAAAAGTGGGTGATCAAAATGGAAGCAATGGGATGGCCTCTTAATCTATCCTGCAAATGTTGGCTGGAGATAGAAGCAACACCAAGGGAGTTCCTCTTAATTTTTGGCAGTGTAGCTGTGATGAGAATTCAGCAGTAGTATGAGCTGCCTATACCAGTCACAGTGTCAGGAGGCTGTTAAAATCCAGCCTTGCAGAGTTTCCTAAACATGTATCTACACTGATCTAATTTCAGAAGGCAATTAGTGATATTTTGTGTTGTGTACAGAGCCAAATAGTTTTTTTTCAGGAGTAAAATACTCCAGTATGGAATGACAGGGAGCCTGAGTGGCTGAAAGAACCTGTGAGAGGAACTACTGCAGTTTGCTTGTGTGTTGGATTTGTGACTAATTTTAGCTGGTGCTTCTGATCTGAAGGTAGCAACAGGTTTTGAGAGATGCTGATTGTTTGTAGGAATAGAGATTGATCACAAATGGACCCAAAATGCCCCTAACTGGACCTAAATGGACCCCCAAATACACCAAAATGGACTCAAAATGGACCAAAATTGACCCCAAATGACCCAAAATGGCATCAAATTGAACCAAAATACCCCCAAATAGACCCAAAATGGACCCAAAGTTACCCAAAATAGGCCCAAAATGCACCCAAAAGGACCAAAATAGACTCAAATTTGACCAAAATGGACCCAAAATGGACCAAAATTGACC
>WAAF01001936.1:30342-45261 GCA_013400475.1 Tricholaema leucomelas | reverse complement strand
CTCCTCCACCCTGCTCTATTCCATGAGTCTAAGACTGGATGTCCTTGGAGGTCTCCTCCTCCCTGCTCTATTCCATGAGTCTATCACTGGATGACCTTGGAGGTCTCCCCCAACCCTTACAATTGTATGATCCTATTCCTAGACCTCCCTGCTTGTTCTGTGGGAGCTGCTCCTCACCCACAGGATGCAGCCTGACACCACCCCCACCCCCCTGCAGCAGCTCAGGCAGCACCAGAGGATTGGTTCCCTTGCTCTGCTAATTGGGTTTTGCACCCAGGGGGCTGCATTTCAGCTCCACACAACTGCTGCCCCCAGCCCAAACTCCTCGGCCTGGAGCCGACCTTGGGCCAGCAGCACTAAAAGCACAAGCCCCAGCTTTGGTGGGCTCCAGGAAAGACCTTGTCAGATCCCATCAGGATGAGCCCTCACACTCTCCTGAGCACCAGCCACGAGCAGGGAACGTGAGGGAAGGCAGCAGGGAGGGAGGCGCAGGGAGCGAGCAAAGCTTTGCCCACGTTATTGGGTTGCTAATGAGGAGAGACCTCATCAAGAGCCAGGCAGCTAATTTCCCTTGGCTACTGTTCCAGGAGGTCAGGAACTGCAGGAGGCATGACATTTCCTGGCATGGAAGAGTTCAGGGAGGGATAATTCCAATGGGAATGTGGCCAAGTGTCTCTGATTCACCTCCTGGTTAGATATTGGGAGTTGTAGAATGGGGTTAGGTTGGAAGGGACCTCAAAGCTCAGTCAGTGCCATGGGCAGGGACACCTCTCACTGGAACATGTTGCTCAAGGGCATCATCCAGCCTGGTCCTGAGCACCTCCAGGGAGGTTGTGGAGCACAGAAGCACCCAATGTGATCTTTGATCACATTGGGTGCTTCTGNTCAATAGTCCCTCCCCAGCCCTCCTGTAGCTCCCTTCAGATCCTGCAAGGCCACTCCAAGGTCCCCTCCAAGCCTTCTCCTCTTCAGGCTGCACAGCCCCAACTCTCTCAGCCTGTGCTCAGAGCAGAGCTGCTGCAGCCCTCTCAGCATCTTGGTGGCCTCCTCTGGACTGGCTCCAACACTTCCATGTCCTGCTTGTGTTGGGGGCTGCAGAACTGCACACAGTGCTGCAGGCTGCCCCAAGCTGCTCATTGCTCAAGCCCCTGTGGCCCTCCCAAGTGCTCCTGGCACAGAGCTCCTGTGCTCACCCAGGAGTGTCTGGACTCAACTCAGCAACTAATTAAAGTTCCCCTCACATGGGGATGATGCAAAACGCTCTTGGAGGGCTGAATGTTCTTATTTTAAGCTCCTCTTCTTTTTTCCTGAGGCACAGCAACTCCCCAGATCCCAGCTGGCACACCACAGCCTGCCACACAGCTCTGCTAATTGGGTGCCTCTCTCCTGGTGACCTCATTTCTCCAGCAGACCTCTCCTGCCTTCATTTCCCTGGGTTTGGGGGGTTGGTGGTGGTTGTTTTGATCACAGAATTACAGAATGGTAGGAGATGGAAGGGACCTGCAGAGGTCACCCAGGCCAAGCCCCTGCCAGGGCAGGGGCACCCAGGGCAGGGCACCCAGAACACATCCAGGGGGAGCTGGGAAGGCTCCAGAGCAGGAGACTCCACAACCTCTCTGGGCAGCCTGCTCCAGGCTCCAGCACCCTCACAGGGACAAAGTTTGCCCTCCTCTTCCCCTGGCACCTCCTCTGGCCCACCTTGCCCCCAGTGCCCCTTGTGCCACCCCTGGCCAGAGCCTGGCTGCGTCCTCCCCACACTGCCCTGCACATCTTCAGCACAGCACTGAGGGCAGCCCTCAGGCTGCTCTGCTGCCAGCTGCCAGCCCCAGCTCCCTCAGCCTGGCACCACAGGAGATGCTCACTGCCTGCAGCAGCTTGGGGGCTCTGGGCTGGGCTCTCTGCAGCACTTCCCCGAGGTCTTTCTTGGGCCATGAAGGCTCAGGAAGCAGATAGAACCCAGCCACTTGGTGAGCCTCGTGGTCCCTCCTAGGTTACAGTGACCCTCAAGCCCCTGCCCTGTTTCAGGGTGTGATGAGGCTGCTCTTGCCCTGTCATAGTCCATCTTACACACCCAAGGATCTATGAGGTGAAGGGAGGTAGAGGTTGTGTAGATGTGGTGCTGAGGGACATGGTTCTGTAGAATCACAGAATGAAGCAGGTTGGCAGAGAGCTCCAAGCTCCTGCAGCCCAACCTAGGGCTAAGTGCCCCAGCCAGGCTTGGCTTCAACACCTCCAGCCACGGCCACTCCACCACCTCCCTGGGCAGCCCATTCCAGTGCCAATCACTCTCTCTGCCAACAACTTCCTCCTCACACCCAGCCTGACCCTCCCCTGGCACAGCTTCAGCCTCTGTCCCCTTCCCCTGTCCCTGCTCAGGACCAGGCTGAATGAGGCCCTTGAGCAACCTGTTCCAGTGGGATGTGTCCCTGGCAATGGAGCTGACTGAGCTTTGAGGTCCCTTCCAAGCTAAACCATTCTACATCTCCTCCTGCCACCTGCACAAGGTGACAGCAGCCCCTGCTGCAGGAGACACCTTCCCAATGGCACCAGGCAATTAGGGACTTAATGGGCTGCTGCTCGATTCTTTGGGAGGAGAGGCAGGTCTGGGGGGAGTGGAACAAAGGAGGCTCTAATGAAGGCAGAGAATTCATCAGGCAGCAGGAGCAGGACAGGCAGAGACTGGAGGAGCTTCGTGGTGCTGTTAGCTGAGGTCACCTTAGCTGCTGAAGGGGAACCAGCAGCACAAAGTGCCCTTCAGCACCCAAAGCTGCTGCAGTGAATCACCAAGGCAGGTTCTCCTCCCCACCTACTCTGCCTTAGCCAGGCCACATCTGGAGAACTGTGGCCAGTTCTGGGCTCCCCAGGTCAAGAGGGTCAGGGTGAGACAACCTGTGCCAGTCTCTCCCTACCCTCAACCTGTGCCAATCTCTCCCTACCCTCAACCTGTGCCAGTCTCTCACCACCCTCAACCTCTGCCAGGCTCTCCCCACCCTCACTCCTTCCTCACATCCAGTTCCAATCTCCCCTCTGACACTTCAAACCCATTCCTCCTCCTCTTCTCATTCCCAGACCTTCTCAATAGTCCCTCCCAAGCCCTCCTGGAGCCCCCTTCAGATCCTGCAAGGCCACTCCAAGGTCTCCTCCAAGCCTTCTCCTCTCCAGGCTGCACAGCCCCAACTCTCTCAGCCTGTGCTCAGAGCAGAGCTGCTGCAGCCCTCTCAGCATCTTGGTGGCCTCCTCTGGACTGGCTCCAACACTTCCATGTCCTGCTTGTGCTGGGGGCTCCAGAACTTCACATCTCTTGGATGTTCTTGAGGTGGCTCAGTGTCTTTATTTCATGCTGAGAGGAATGGAAATATCTTGTTCCAGGCCTGGGCTCCTACCCCTTCTGCCCTCCCTGGCACTCCTCAGCTGTGGTGGTTTCACCCCATGAGGGTTCATTGCCTCCTGCAAAGTGAAAGCTGAGAGCAGACACAAGGAGATGCTCCCTGGGTTGGACACCACCTTACCAGGAGCAGGGCAGGGATTGTGCCCCTGTGCTGGGCACTGCTGAGGCCACCCCTTGGGTGCTGGGTTCAGCTGTGGGCCTCCCACTCCAAGAGGGACATGGAGGAGCTGGAGCAGGGCCAGAGAAGGGCATTGAAGGTGGGGAAGGGTCTGGAGAAGAGGGCTGGGGAGAGGCAGCTGAGGGAGCTGGGGGTGTTGAGGCTGGAGCAGAGGAGGCTGAGAGGAGACCTCATTGCTCTCTGCAGCTCCCTGCCAGGAGCCTGCAGCCAGCTGGGGTTGGGCTCTGCTCCTAAGGAGCAAGCAACAGGACAAGAGGAAATGGCCTCAGGTTCCACCAGAGGAGGTTTAGATTGGACATGAAAAGAAACTTCTTCCCTGAAAGGATTCTCCAGGCCTGGCCCAGGCTGCCCAGGGAGGTGGTTGGGAGTTGTGGAGTCTCCCTCTGCAGATGTTCCAAACCTGCCTGGAGGTGCTCCTGTGTCATCTGCTCTGGGAGGAGTTGGGATGGATGAGCTGTGGAGGTCCCTTCCAGCCCCTGACACTCTGTGACTCTGTAGTTCTGTGACTCTGTGACTCTGTGGCTCTGTGGCTCTGTGGTTCTGTGGTTCTGTAGCTCTGTGGCTCTGTAGTTCTGTGACTCTGTGACTCTGTGGCTCTGTGACTTTGTGGTTCTGTAGCTCTGTGGTTCTGTAGCTCTGTGGCTCTGTGGCTCTGTGGTTGGATCCCCAGCCCTAGAGGTGTTTCAGGGGCAGAGCTGTGGTGCTGAGGGCCATGGTTTAGTGCCAGCCTTGGCAGAGGTAGAGACTGGTTGGGCTCAGTCATCTTCCAAAGCTTTTCCAAGCAGAATGCTTCTGTGGTTCCATGTCTGTGTGGTGATTTCAGGGTGCAGAGCAAGGAGTGAAGGGTTCTTGTGCCCTTCCTGACTCATTCTCCTGTTTTGTGCCTCAGTGTCCCTCAGCTTCCTCCCCATGCATGTTTGAGACCAGAAGATGACAATTTCAGCTCTCCCAGCTGAGGTCCATTGGCTTTAGGAGCTCTCTGGGCTACCAACAACCCCTCAAGGGGAATTGTGCATTCTCCTTAGCTCCACAGGTGGAGAATTGTGTTGGTGCCTTGGCTCAGACACAGGTGGGCAGCAGGGGCAGGAGGTGCCCATCCCCTGTGCTCAGCACTGGGCAGGCCACAGCTCGAGTGCTGTGCTCAGCTCTGGGCCCTCGCTGCAGGAAGGACACTGAGGGGCTGCAGCCTGTGCAGAGCAGGGCAGCGAGGCTGGAGAAGGGCCTGGAGCAGCTGGGGGTGAGGAGGGGCTGAGGGAGCTGGGGGGGGTCAGGCTGGAGCAGAGGAGGCTGAGGGAGACCTCATTGCTCTCTGCAGCTCCCTGGGGGAGGTTGGGGCAAGCAGGGGGCAGCCTCTGCTCCTTGGGGGCAAGGGACAGGAGCAGAGGGAATCATTCCGAGGTACCCCAGGGCAGGCTCAGGCTGGAGCTCAGCAAATATTTGTGCCCTGGAAGGGTTCCCAAACCTTGGAATGGGCTGCCCAGGGCAGTGCTGCAGGCTCCATCCCTGGGGGGGGGGAGGGGTCGCAGCACTGTGTGGAGCAGCTGCTTGGGGATGTGGTTTGGTGTTGGCTCAGGGCTGGGTGAGCTGGGAGGGCTCTGCCAGCTGGGTGGATTCTGGGATCCTGTAAAAGAGGAGAAGTCATTTTTCAGGAGCTCAGCAGCAGAGATGATCTAAAGCTGGGACCCTCCTTCACTGGGCCAGGCTTTGGTGAGGCTCTCCAGGCTCTGGGTGAAGCCAGAAGCAGCTCTCAACCCAAACCCCTCCAGCAAGGAGCTGGAGTGCTACAACAACTCCACTGCTTAGCAAATGAGACACAATTTAAGGATTTGAGGATTAAGTGCCATTAATTACTGCCCAACAAATGCTGAACTACAATGGAGCACTTGTGGAGATGGAGAGAGAAGTTGTGTGTGAATACTAAATGGCTTCATTAATGCTGGGTGCAATTTTCATTGAGTGATAAATTAATTAGCTTGATGCTGCAGGAATGACTGAGAGGGGACCAAGGGTGCAGGTGGTGGGAGGAAAGCAGCAGCCCAGCTGCTCCCTGCCTGGGCTGAGCCAGCCACACAGCTGTGGGACACTGCAGGGAGAGGCAAAGGGGAAGGGAAACATGGAAGGAATTGGATGAATGGGGGAGGGAAAACCCCAAAACCTTTCTGGAGAACAATGTGGTGGGTTGGAGGTGAGAGCAGAGGAGGCAAAGTTACCTTCTTGGAAGGTTTCAGCACAACAGTGCTGGGCCTGGACCTCTGCAACATCTTCATTGATACTCTGGAGCAGGGGATTGAGGCCAGCAGCAGTGAGTCTGCAGATGGCACCAAGCTAGGAGCAGCTGTGGAGCTGTGGGAGGGTAGCAGAGCCCTGCAGAGGGACCTGGCCAGGCTGGATGGGTGGGCAGAGGCCAAGGGGGTGAGGCTGAACAAGGCCAAGGGCAGGGTTCTGCACTTTGGCCACAACAACCCCAAGCAGCACTACAGGCTGGGGCCAGAGTGGCTGAGAGCAGGCAGGCAGAGAGGGAGCTGGGGGTGGTGGTGGATAGCAGCTGAAGATGAGCCAGCAGTGTGCCCAGGTGGGCAGCAGAGCCAATGGCATCCTGGGCTGGCTCAGGAGCAGTGTGGGCAGCAGGACAAGGGAGGTTCTTCTGCCCCTGTGCTCAGCACTGCTCAGGCCACCCCTGGAGTGCTGTGTCCAGTTCTGGGCTCCTCCATTGCAGAGAGATGTTGAGGTGCTGGAAGGTGTTGAGAGAAGGGCAGCAAGGCTGGGGAGGGGCCTGGAGCACAGCCCTGTGAGGAGAGGCTGAGGGAGCTGGGGGTGTGCAGCCTGCAGCAGAGGAGGCTCAGGGCAGAGCTCATTGCTGTCTGCAGCTGCCTGCAGGGAGGCTGTAGCCAGCTGGGGTTGGGCTCTGCTGCCAGGCAGCCAGGGACAGAAGAAGGGGACAGAGGCTGAAGCTGTGGCAGGGCAGGGTCAGGCTGGATGTGAGGAGGAAGTTGTTGGCAGAGAGAGTGATTGGCACTGGAATGGGCTGCCCAGGGAGGTGGTGGAGTGGCCGTGGCTGGAAGTGTTGAAGCCAAGCCTGGCTGGGGCACTTAGTGCCATGGTCTGGTTGGTTGGGCAGGGCTGGGGGCTAGGTTGGGCTGCAGGAGCTTGGAGCTCTCTTCCAACCTGCTTGATTCTGACTCTATGATTCTCTGTTCTGCCCTGCTGAGGCTGTATCTGGAGTCCTGTGCCCAGTTCTGGGCCCCCCAGGTCAAGAGGGACACAGAACTGCTGCAGAGAGCCCAGCACAGAGGCCCAGAGATGCTGCAGGGAAGGGAACAGCTCTGTTAGGAGCAGAGCCTGAGGGAGCTGGGGCTGGGAGCTGGGAGAGGAGGAGCTGAGAGGTGACCTCAGCAATGGTTCCAGAGATGTGCAGGTGAGTGGCAGGGGCTGGAGCCAGGCTCTGCTCTGCTGGGGGATGCCCAATGCCAGCACAAGGGCAGTGCTGGAAGCTGAGGCAGAGGAAGTGCCATGGGAACAGGAGGAGGAATTTTGTCCCTGTGAGGGTGGCAGAGCCTGGCACAGGCTGCCCAGGGGGGCTGTGGAGATATTCCAGCCCTGCCTGGATGTGTTCCTGTGTGAGCTGCTCTGGGTGCTCCTGCTCTGGCAGGGCTTGGGCTGGCTGAGCTCAGGAGGTCCCTTCCAGCCCCTGCCACTCTGTGGTTCTGTGATTCAGTGATTTGAGTTCCTCCTCTGGCTGTGGTGGGATGAGAGCTGCCTGGCCAAGAGCCTCCCCAGCTCCCTTCAGTGAGTGTTACCTGGAGCTCAGCAGCAGTTTGCTGTCCCTCAGGACTCTTTCCCTGCATCATGTCACAGCCTCATTGATCGCTCACCCAGCCGTGGCCTGCAGCCTCCATCAGGTGTGAGCAAAGCTCTGGCCCCAGCAGAGCCCAGGAGCAGGGCAGGATGTTCAGCTTCAGCTCCCCAGCAGCCTCGGGTCGGCTCTTTCCTGCAGTGCCCTCTGGCTGAGCCTTGCACTCCTCCAGCAGCTTTATGGTGACCCTGCAGGTTGGGTGGGTTTGTGCCTCTCTGCCCCATGGCTTGTTTGGTTTGCTGCCTGAGTGGGAAATGGCAGAGAGAGGCTTTGTTCTCTCCCTGCTAAGGGGAGGTTCAACAGTGAGGACATTCTCCATCTCCCTCTGCATCTTTCTTGAACACCCTGGAGGTGGTCAGGACCAAGCTGGATGAGGCCTTGAGTGACCTGTTCTAGTGGGAGCTGTCCCTGCCAATGGATGAGCTTTGAGGTCCCTTCCAACCTAAACCATTCTGTGATTCTATCACAAGCCCTTCCCAGAAGTCCCTTCCCACCTTTCCCATCCCTTGCAGAGCTTTCCTGACAACCCCTGACTGAAACTCTTCAGCCCTCTAAATGCAGGATACATCTTTCTTCTCACAACCCCTGCCAGACAGCCTGGTTGGAGGGCATCAGAGCTTGTTTCATGCTGTCAGGAGACATCAGGCTGAAGAGGAGGCAGCAGTGCCCAGGTGGGCAGCAGAGCCAATGGCATCCTGGGCTGGCTCAGGAGCAGTGTGGGCAGCAGGACAAGGGAGGTTCTTCTGCCCCTGTGCTCAGCACTGCTCAGGCCAGCCCTGGAGTGCTGTGTCCAGGTCTGGGCTCCTCCATTGCAGAGAGATGTTGAGGTGCTGGAAGGTGTTGAGAGAAGGGCAGCAAGGCTGGGGAGGGGCCTGGAGCACAGCCCTGTGAGGAGAGGCTGAGGGAGCTGGGGGGGTGCAGCCTGCAGCAGAGGAGGCTCAGGGCAGAGCTCATTGCTGTCTGCAGCTGCCTGCAGGGAGGCTGTAGCCAGCTGGGGTTGGGCTCTGCTGCCAGGCAGCCAGGGACAGAAGAAGGGGACACAGCCTCAAGCTGTGCCAGGGCAGGGTCAGGCTGGATGTGAGGAGGAAGTTGTTGGCAGAGAGAGTGATTGGCACTGGAATGGGCTGCCCAGGGAGGTGGTGGAGTGGCCGTGGCTGGAGGTGTTGAAGCCAAGCCTGGCTGGGGCACTTAGTGCCATGGTCTGGTTGGTTGGGCAGGGCTGGGTGCTAGGTTGGGCTGCAGGAGCTTGGAGGTCTCTTCCAACCTGCCTGATTCTATTCTATTCTATTCTATTCTGTTCCATTCTATTCTATCAGGACCTTGGTGCAGCCAAATGAGCCTTCAAGCTCTAACTGCAATGTGCCCTATCTGCTTTGGCCAAGAGGGATGAATGCCCATGTGGCATCTCCATGGAAGGGCACTGGTGGAGGTGAAGGCTTGGCAGGATAAGAGGGGACAGCCTCTTGCTCACCACCTGAAGGAAAACTGGAGAGAGGTTTGGGGTTGAGCACTTCTCCCTAGAAACAAGAGATAGGATAAAGAGAAGTGACCTCAAGTTGCCCCAGGGGAGGCTTAGCTTGAACATAGGGAAGAGTTTCTTGGCATCAGAGAATGCTTTAGGTTGGAAGAGACCTCAAAGCTCAGCCAGGGACACCTCCCACTAGGACAGGTTGCTCAAGGGCTTCATCCAGCCTGGTCCTGGACACCTTCCAGGGAGGTTGTGGAGCACAGAAGCACCCAATGTGATCTTTGATCACATTGGGTGCTTTTGTGCTCCACAACCTCCCTGTGAAACCTGTGCCAAGGTCTCACCACCCTCAACCTGTGCCAGTCTCTCACCAACCTGACCAACCTCTGCCAGTGTCTCTTCTCCAGCCTGCAGAGCCCCAGCCCCAAATTTTTCTGCATGGAAAGAGTTGCCCAGACCTGGCCCAGGCTGCCCAGGGCCAAAGTGGAGTCCCCATCCCTTGAAGGGATTTGAAAGCCTGTAGAGATGTGGTGCTGAAGGCCATGGCTTGGTGATGCCCTGGCAGTGCTGGGCTGACAGTTGGACTTGTTGGTCTTGAAGGTGTCTCCCAACCAAAGCAGTTCCATGATTCACTGATTCTGTGGACTTCTGTCTGCTCCCCAAGGTGGTCAGACCTCCTCTGCCACATCAGCAAGGTGGCCTCAGCATCCTTTGCTGCTCCTGCACACCTCCCAGCTCAGCCCTTGACTCACATCTGGGTTGAGTAAGAGATCCTCACACACCTCCAGCACTACTCCTACCCATGCAGAGATGTCCTCAGTTGGCCATTAAGGAGTGGAGGGAGAAGATCCAATTAGCAGCTCTAATGCCAGCATCGTGCTGAGCCCAGACCAACGTTTTCCTAACGTAATGAGCTGCTATAAAAGCAGCCAGAGGGAGACATCGGCAGCTTTATTGGGCTGGCAAAGCCAGGCTGGAGAGCTGCACGTTCTTGAGTGCCATCTTCTGGCACCCTGTGTGTCAACTACTCGAGTGTCTGGAACAATCTGGTGCCACCAAGCTGCTGCCAGGCAGGAGGAGCTAAGAGATTTCCTGCAGCGTAGAATGAGAGTGGTGGAGGCTGGAAGGGAGCTCTGGAGATCCTCCAGACCAAGACAGAGCAGGTTCATGGGGTCATAGCGGCACAGAACAGTAGGGCTTGCAAGGAACCTCTGGAGATCATCCACTCCAAGCCCTGTACCAGAGCAGGAGCACCCTCAGCAGCCTGCCTGGGATGGAAGCATCCAGGCGGGTTTGGAAGCTCTCCGGTGCAGCAGAGTCCGCAGGCTCTCTGGGCAGCCTGCTCCAGGCCTTCACCACCCTTGGTGTGAAGAAGTCTCCCTCAGGTTTAGATGGAACTTCCTCTGATGAAGTTTGTGCCCATTGCCTCTGTCCTCTCACTGAGCACCACTGAAACAAGAATCTCACCTTCCAAGACCCTCTTTTATTTGCATCCTAACATCCAAGACCTTCCTTTTGCATTCCACCTTCCAAGACCTTTTTTCCTTGCATCCCACCAGCCAAGACCCACTTTTCCTTGCATCCCACCAGCCAAGACCCATTTTTCCTTTGCATCCCACCAGCCAAGACCCCTTGTTTTGATCCTACTCCAACCAATCAAGACCTTTGATTTGCATCCTACCATCCAAGACCCTTTTTCCTTGCATCCCACCAGCCAAGACCCCTTTGTTGAATCACATCACCCAAGACTATTTTCTCCTTGCATCAGACCTTCCAAGACCTTGTTTTATTTGCATCCTACCACATCCAAGACCTTTCTTCTGCATCCCAGCAAGACTTTCCTTCTTTGCATCCCACCATCCAAGACCCCTTTGTTGTATCCCACCATCCAAGACCCTTTTTCCCTTGCATCCCACCATCCAGGACCCCCTTTTTTGTATCCCATCATCCAAGACTCTTCTCCTCTTGCATCCCACCACCCAATTTTTCTGCATCCCACCATCCAAGCCCCCTCTTTTGATCCTACTCCAACCAGCCAAGACCTTTGATTTGCATCCCACCATCCAAGACCCTTTTTCCTTTGCATCCCACCAGCCAAGACCCCCTTTTTTTGCATCACATCATCCAAGACTCTTCTCTCCTTGCATCCTACCATTCAAGACTCTTTTATTTGCATCCCACAACTAAGACCATTCTCTTCTTGCATCTCACCATCCAAGACCCCTTTTCCTTTACATCCCACCAGTCAAGACTCTTTGACTTGCCTCCCACCATCCCACACCCTTTGTTTGCCTCCCACCATCCCACACCCTTCTCTTGTTCCCCATCATCCAAGACTCTTCTCCTCTTGCATCCCACCACCCATTTTTTCTGCATCCCACCATCCAAGCCCCTTTTTTTATCCCACTCCAGCCACCCCAGACCTTTGATTTGCATCCCACCATCCAAGACCCTTTTTCCCTTGCATCCCACCATCCAGGATCCCCTTTTTTGTACCACATCATCCAAGACTCTTCTCCTCTTGCATCCCACCATCCATTTTTTCTGCATCCCACCATCCAAGCCCCCTTTTCCCCCCCACCTCCAGCCACCCAAGACCTTTCATTTGCATCCCACCAGACAAGACCCTTCTGTTCTTACAACTATTTTGCATCCCACCCCCTTTGTTTCTCATCCAACCTTCCCTTTGGCCAGGGAGAAGCTGCCCTTGCCAGCACAAGGAGCCCCACATCTGCCAGGCAGCCTCCTTGTGTGGCTGCTCTGCTGTGCCCATGCCAGCTTGGGAAGCAGCTGTTTGCTGGTTTATTTATCCCCTCTGCAATCAGCATGGGAGGACAACCTCAGCACCCTGCCACATCTCATTTCCAGACAGCCTCTGAGAAGTTAGAAGGGCAACTTGTAGGGTGGGGTGGAGGAAGCCACAGAGTGATTGGAGGCTGAGGAGGGAGCAGGGGAGTTGGGGAGATGTATAAAAGCTGAAAGGAGGTGGTGGGGAGGCAGGGAGGGGGCAGAGAAGTGATTAAAGACAACAGCACAGCAAGGGGCTGGCTGGAACCTGCCTTGCAGTTGAAGGCAGAGCAGCAGCAGCTCCTGGAGAGGTTTCCAGGACCCTTTTAAGACTGTTAGGGCTGCTGGAAGCAGAGCAGCAGCGAGTCAGACCTTATGGCATGTGACAATTCAGGAGGCCCCCAGACTCCTGCTTGGCTGTTGGCATAGGGAAGCTGATGAGTGCTTGGATCTTGCCAGGAGAGTAGGTCTCTTTCCAGGGAGGCTGCAGGAGAGAGCTCCTCAAGGGAGCAAGGATGGAGCCTCCTGTCTGGCCAGGGTTGTGTGGGGCCTTCCTGCCACGCCATGCTGGGGCTGCACCACTCTCAGCTGGCTGGCAGCAGCTGCAGTGGTTCTGTGCCATGAGTGTCTCTGGTCAGGTACTGGAATAGTTTTCCAGGGAAGCTGTGGATGTCCTCTCCCTGGAAATGGTCAAGGTCAAGTTGGATGGAGCTTAGCAACCTGTTCCAGCGGGAGGTGCCCCTGCCCATGGCAGGGGATTGGAACTAGATGAGCATTGAAGGTCCCTTCCCACCCAAACCATTCCAGGGGGCTGATTCCCTGCAATCCCAGATTGCTTCCCCAGGCTTGACCCTAATTAACTTAACACCCCAGCATGGTGGGAAGGGACCTCTGGAGATCACTCCTGCCCCACTCCTAAAGCAGGGCACCCCCAGCAGCTTGCCCAGCAGCACAGTGCCCAGGGGGGTTGGAAGCTCTCCACACAAGGACACTGCACAGCCTCTCTGGGCAGCCTGCTCCAGGCCTCCAGCACCCTCACAACAAACAACTTTCTCCTCCTCTCCACAAGCAGCCTCCTGCCTGCCACTCTCTGCCCCTTGCCTCTTGGCCTGCCACTGGCAAGAGTTTATGGTTCTGTGACTCATGGAACAGCAGGTTGGAAGAAGCCTCAAGGACATCTTGGTAGCAGCATGGTCTGGCCAAGTGTGCCCAGCTGAGCAGAGGTCCTGCATTTAGAGGGCTGAAGAGTTTCTGTCAGGGGTTGTCAGGAAAGCTCTGAAAGGGATGGGAAAGGTGGGAAGGGACTTTTGGCAAGGGCTTGTTGTGATAGAGCNCTTCCTCACATCCAGTTTCAATCTCCCCTCTGACACTTCAAACCCATTCCTCCTCCTCCTCCTCTCATTCCCAGACCTTCTCAATAGTCCCTCCCCAGCCCTCCTGCAGCCCCCTGCAGATAGGATGAGGAGGAGTGGACTGAAGCTTGAAGAGGGGAGATTGAGACTGGAGATGAGGAAGACATTCTTAGAAGTGAGGGTGGGGAGACACTGGCACAGGTTGCCCAAGGAGGTGGTGGAGTCACCATCTGATGGACTCCCCATCCCTGGAGGTGTTCCTAAGCCTTGGGGCTGTGGTGTGTAGGGGCATGGCTTAGTGGTGGACTTGGCAGAGCAGGGTTCATGGTTGGACTCTCAGGCAAGCAGGGACAGAACCATTCAAGAGAGATGCTGAGGTGCTGGAAGGTGTTGAGAGAAGGGCAGCAAGGCTGGGGAGGGGCCTGGAGCACAGCCCTGTGAGGAGAGGCTGAGGGAGCTGGGGGGGTGCAGCCTGCAGCAGAGGAGGCTCAGGGCAGAGCTCATTGCTGTCTGCAGCTGCCTGCAGGGAGGCTGTAGCCAGCTGGGGTTGGGCTCTGCTGCCAGGCAGCCAGGGACAGAAGAAGGGGACAGAGGCTGAAGCTGTGGCAGGGCAGGGTCAGGCTGGATGGGAGGAGGAAGTTGTTGGCAGAGAGAGTGATTGGCACTGGAATGGGCTGCCCAGGGAGGTGGTGGAGTCCTCATCTCTGGAGGGGGCTGCATGAGGCACTTGGTACCCAGGGTTAGTTGCTCAGAAGGTGTTAGGGGATAGGTTGGACTGGATGAGCTCAGAGCTCTTTTCCAACCTGCTTCATTCTGTGATCCTTTGACTCCAAGACCTTGAAGGTCTTTTCCAACCCAAATGATTCTATGCCTCTAGGACTAGGTGGAGGTGAAGAGTGAGTTTCTCCTTCTTCCCATCCCATGGAAGCTTGGAGTTGAAGCTCCAACCCTGGAAGATGCTGGGAAATTTAGGATTGCACTTCTTGTCTTTGACTTGTGATCCAAAGGAGCTCACAGGTGAAAGGAGATCCAAGGAGGAGACCTTGGAGTGGCCTGAAGTGGGCTACAGGAAGGCTGGGAAGGGACTGTGGGACAAGGTCTGGTGATGCCAGGAGGAGGAGTGGGTTTGAAGTGGCAGAGGGGAGATTGAAACTGGATGTGAGGAAGAGGTGAGACCCTGCCACAGGTTGTCGAGGGAGGTGAGACACAGACACAGGTTTCCCAGGGAGGTTGTGGAGCACAGAAGCACCGAATGTGATCTTTGATCACATTCGGTGCTTCTGTGCTCCACAACCTCCCTGAAGGTGTTCAGGACCAGGCTGAGAGCATCTAAGGAGCTGAGAAACCAAAGCAACCTGACCTGATTCTGAGCTCCCTTTATTGGCAGCCCTCAACGAGCCGGAAAGAAACATCCCCAAGTGCTTTGCTGGCGTTGAGTTGGCTCAGGAGACAACAAAGAAAAGAAAGAGCTAAATAAATCCTGCTGCTTGCCTCTGCCTGCGGGCAGAGAGTCGCCGCTAATGCAGCAGGCACTAAAGCGACCCTTCGCTGTGCCTCCTGACGGCCGCCGGCAGCGCAGCTCCGGCAGGGATATCATAGCTGGGATCGCTCCGCGCCCGGCTGGAGTCTCTCTTGACTTCGGGAGCGTCTCCTTGAGATTAATCGTTCCTGGCACTCTCAGCACCAAGCTGTCCCAACCCATACATCAGCGCAGGGCAGGCTCCGCGCTCGCCTCCTGCCTTGCCTGCCCTCACTCGGGCACGGGAGATAAGCCCTGAGCAGCTCCGCTC
Source organism: Tricholaema leucomelas (assembly GCA_013400475.1). Classification (NCBI taxonomy): domain Eukaryota; kingdom Metazoa; phylum Chordata; class Aves; order Piciformes; family Lybiidae; genus Tricholaema lacrymosa; species Tricholaema leucomelas. The sequence goes on along the minus strand of WAAF01001936.1, from coordinate 30,445 downwards.
CTGCCCGGCCGCTGCGCAGCGGCACTGGCACTGCCAAGGGGAGAGAGGGAAGGGAAGGGAAGGGAAGGGAAGGGAAGGGAAGGGAAGGGAAGGGAAGGGGAGG
>WAAF01001936.1:11773-26080 GCA_013400475.1 Tricholaema leucomelas | reverse complement strand
GCAGCCTGCAGCAGAGGAGGCTCAGGGCAGAGCTCATTGCTGTCTGCAGCTGCCTGCAGGGAGGCTGTAGCCAGCTGGGGTTGGGCTCTGCTGCCAGGCAGCCAGCAACAGAAGAAGGGGACAGAGGCTGAAGCTGTGGCAGGGCAGGGTCAGGCTGGATGTGAGGAGGAAGTTGTTGGCAGAGAGAGTGATTGGCACTGGAATGGGCTGCCCAGGGAGGTGGTGGAGTCAGCATCCTTGGAAGTGTTTAAGAGGAGGCTGCATGAGGCACTTAGTGCCATGGTCTGGTTGGTTGGGCAGGGCTGGGGGCTAGGTTGGACTGGAGGAGCTTGGAGCTCTCTTCCAACCTGGTTGATTCAATTCTCCTATTCTATTCTATTCTATTCTATTCTATTCTATTCTATTCTATTCTATTCTATTCTATTCCATTCTACCAAAATGATTAAAACCCAACTGACAGAAAACAAGGACTAAAAAGGTCAGGTTTGACTCTGCCTCCACCCTGCCACAACAGGGCAGGGGATCAGCAGTCCCAGTCAGCTGCCGCTGCCTTCGCTCCGCTTTGGGTTCACTTTCCGACGGTTATCCACATCCATCATTGCTCTGCTTCAAGTCCTNTCTATTCTATTCTATTCCATTCTACCAAAATGATTAAAACCCAACTGACAGAAAACAAGGACTAAAAAGGTCAGGTTTGACTCTGCCTCCACCCTGCCACAACAGGGCAGGGGATCAGCAGTCCCAGTCAGCTGCCGCTGCCTTCGCTCCGCTTTGGGTTCACTTTCCGACGGTTATCCACATCCATCATTGCTCTGCTTCAAGTCCTGCCTAATTCCAGAGCCCTGTTATTTCCCAGAAAGATGGAGATGAAATATGCCACACATCAGCACGGGCTGGCATTACAGCAGGCTGTTAAACACCGAGGAGAAGGCTTGGCAGAGAGAGGGGAAAGAAAACCACAACAGCTTTGCTATTTGTAATCACCGCAAAGCGTTTGAGTGGCGCAGCTCAGGGGGAGGAATGAAGATGGTGACAGGAGCTGATTTCTTAGGAGGAGGCAGCAGGGGAGGCTCCACGAATGAGGATGGCAGGAGCAAGGTAACCCTTTGGTGGCCAAATCTACTCAAGGACCTGTTGAGCTGATGGGCAACAGGATGGATCCAAAGACATTCTGGTTCCAGAGTTGTTCTGGTTCCAAACACATTCTGGTTCCAAAGACATTCTGGTTCCAAAGACATTCTGATTCCAAACACATTCTGGTTCCAAAGACATTCTGGTTCCAAACACATTCTGGTTCCAAACACATTCTGGTTCCAAAGACATTCTGGTTCCAAAGCTGTTCTGGTTCCAAACACATTCTGGTTCCAAAGACATTCTGGTTCCAAAGATATTCTGGTTCCAGAGACATTCTGCTTCCAAACACATTCTGGTTCCAAACACATTCTGGTTCCAAAGACCTTCTGGTTCCAAAGACCTTCTGGTTCCAAAGACATTCTGGTTCCAAAGCTGTTCTGGTTCCAAAGCTTTTCCACTTCCAAAGCCTCCTGGATCCAAAGCCTTTCCTAGTTCCAAAGCTGTCCTGGTTCCAAAGCCTTTTCTGGATCCAAAGTGTTTTCTTGTTCCAAAGTATTTTCTTGTTCCAAAGCCTTTCTGGTTCCAAAACTCCTCTGGTTCCAAAGCCTTTCTGTACCCAAAGCTTCTCTAGTTCCAAAGCCTTTCTGGATCCAAAGCTTTCCTGGATCCAAAGATTTCTGGATCCAATGACTTTTCTGGGTCCCAAACTTTCCTGCATCCATCCAAACACTTTTCTGGACCCAAACATTGTCTGGTTCCAAAGCCTTTTCCAATTCCAAGGCTTTTCTGCTACCAAAGCTTTTCTTGTACCAAAGCTTTCCTAGTTCCAAAGCCTTTCTGTACCCAAAGCTTTTCTAGTTCCAAAGCTGCTCCAGATCCAAAGCATTTTCTTGTACCAAAGCTTCTCTTCTTCCACAGCCTTTCTGGATCCAAACCTTTTCTGGTTCCAAAGCTTATCTTGTTCCAAAGCCTTTCTGGATCCAAAGCTTTTCTGGTCCCAAAGCTTCTCTTCTTCCACAGCCTTTCTGGATCCAAAGCTTTTCTAGCTCCAAAGTTTCTCTTGTTCCAAAGTCTTTCTGGCTCCAAAGCCTTTCTGGTTCCAAAGGTTTTTAAGGGCAGCTCCTGCCAGCATCATGTCCTTTGTTTTCTTGTTGAGTGAGGTGGAGCATGCAGGCAGGATGGGCAGGGCCAGCAGTGCCAGAGCTGAATCACAGAGCCATAGGAAAAGTCAGCAGTGTGGGCAGAGGGCAGGAGAGGGGATCCTGCCCCTTGGCTCTGCTCTGCTCAGACCTCACCTCCACTCCTGCCTCCAGCTCTGCTGTCCATAGCAGCAGAAGGACTCAGGGCTGCTGAAGAGAGCCCAGAGGAGGTCACAAAGATGCTGCCAGGACTGGAGCAGCTCTGCTGTGAGCACAGGCTGAGGGGGCTGGGGGGGTGCAGCCTGCAGAGGAGAAGGCTCCAGGGGGACCTCAGAGCTGCTGCCAGTGCCTGAAGGGATCCTGCAGGAAGGCTGCAGAGAGACTTTGGCTGAGAGTGTCTGAGCCAGGCCAAGGGGGAATGGTTTGGAGCTGAGGCAGAGCAGGCTGAGAGTGGAGCTGAGGAAGAAGCTCTGCAGTAGGAGGCTGCTGAGAGTCTGCCCAGGGAGGCTGTGGCTGCCTCCTCCTTGGAGGTGTGGGAGGCCAGGCTGGATGAGGCCCTGAGCAGCTAAGCCTAGTTGAGAGGTGTCCCTGGGCATGGTGGGGAGGTTGGAGAGGCTGAGCTCTGAGGTCCCTTCCAACATGAGCCATTCTGGGATTCCAGGGAAAAGAAACCCAGACCCCCAAGGGGCTGGGATCAAAGGCAGGGTTCTGCTCAGCTCCCAGGTGAGATGCTCCTGCTCAGCAGTGAGTGTCTGGGAGCAGGTCTGGCTACCAGGAGGGATAATTTGCAATGAAGAGTAAACTGGAGGGGGAAAGGTCTCCTCTGCTCTCCTCTCAGTGCCAGAGCAAATCTCTCTAATTCCTTGGTGGGGAAGGTTTTGTCTGTTTAATTTTGGCTGCTGTGGTTTGAGCTCTTCAAGCCTTGGAAATCCTGAGAAGGCTCTGCTGAGGTGGTGCAGCATCCCCAGAGCTGTCTGTGCCTGACAGAGGTGCTGCAGAGGGCAGAACCTTCACCTGCTGCTCTGGAGAATTCCCAAGGCCACCTGGACACACTCCTGTGCAAGCTGACTTAGGAGAACCTGTGTTAGCAGTGGGCTTGGACTGGATGATCTCCAGAGGTCCCTTCCAACCCCTCCCTTGCTGTGATGCCACTTGGACACCTCCAATCCAGGATCTGATCCCAAAGGGCTCTTCAAACCATCCCTCTGAGTTCAGTTGTGGATGCTCAGCAGCTCACAGACCAAGATCTTGAGTCATAGGATGGGCTGGGTGGGAAGGGACCCCCAAAGCTGAGCCAGTCCAACCCCCTGCAGCCCCCTGCAGGGCCAACCCCAGCCAGAGCAGGCTGCTCACAGCCCCACACCCCCTGCCCTGCAGTGCTGCCAGCCAGGGGGCAGCTCCCAGCTCTCTGGGCAGCCTGGCACAGGCTCTCCACACCCTCAGTGCCAAACACTTCTCCCTTCTCTCCACTCTCAAGCTCCCTCTTGCACTTCCAACCCATCCCCCCTTGGCCTGGCCCAACAGGTCCTGCTCCAAACTCTGTGCCCAGCTTGCTTCAAGCCCTGCAAGGCTACCAGAAGGGCTCCCTGGAGCCTTCCCTGCTGCAGGCTGCCCAAGGCCACCTCTGCCAGCCTGGGCTGCCAGCACAGCCCTGCCAGCCCTTATAAAGTGTCCTGAGAAACCTTCTGAAGAGAAGTAAGGGCAAAGCAGGAGGCAGCAGGATGGGGCTGGCTGGAGCAGAGCAGCTCCCTGCAGTCTCCTGCACTTTGTCATTCCCAGCATCCTGGAATGGATTTCTCCTTCCCCTCTGCTCTAACTCTCCCCTATTTCAGTTCCAAACCATCAGCTCTTGTCCTTCCACCACTCAGCTTCACACTTCAGCTCTCCAGCAGCTCAGGCTGGATCCAGAAGGCTGCGCCCAGCCTCCGCCGCTGTTGTTGTCTATTAATTAGCTGCTAATTAATTATTAAAAGGCTATTTGTGGTGATTTAAGGAGTCTGCAGCTCCCAGAGAAGCAGCCAAGCCGGGTGCTGACAGGTGTTCCTCCACAGTAATGAGGTCCTTAATAATCAATTGGCATTTGTTTGACTTAGAGGAAGATTCCTGTTAGGTCTTGAGCAGCTCCTTGCAGCCAACGCTGCAGTCCACAGGGGCTGGAGGGAGGCAATTCCCAGCTGCTTTTTCCAGGCTGTGCTGGGAATTCCCAGCCTGCTGTAGACAGAGGAGCTTGGGGAGGCTGAGGTAATAGATGTAAAAGGTGTAAACTGTGCCCACCAAGGCTTTGCTTTAGCCCACTCCTTTGCTCTGCTCTCCTCAGACCCCACCTGGAGTCCTGGGGGCAGTTCTGCAGCCCCCAGCACAAGCAGGACATGGAAGTGTTGGAGCCAGTCCAGAGGAGGCCACCAAGATGCTGAGAGGGCTGCAGCAGCTCTGCTCTGAGCACAGGCTGAGAGAGTTGGGGCTGTGCAGCCTGGAGAAGGCTTCCAGGAGACCTTGGAGTGGCCTTGCAGGATCTGAAGGGAGCTGCAGGAGGGCTGAGGAGGGACTATTGAGGAGGAATGGAAATGAGAGGAGGAGGAGGAGGAATGGGTTTGAAGTGTCAGAGGGGAGATTGAAANAAGCACCCAATGTGATCAAAGATCACATTGGGTGCTTCTGTGCTCCACAACCTCCCTGGAAGGTGTTCAGGACCAGGCTGGATGAGACCTTGAGGAACCTGTTCTAGTGGGAGCTGTCCCTACCCATGGACCTGGCTGAGCTTTCAGGTCCCTTCCAACCCAAACCATTCTATGATTCTATGGCTGGTGGGAAGTGGCCCTTAGGGAATGGTTTCTGCCAGCTCCTATCCACATTCCTGCTCTAAAGGCTCTCATCAGAGGGGCTGGCACACTGGGCACACTGGTGCAGACTGGTGCCAGTCGACCCCTGTCATGGAATCACAAAGTTCTTTTGGTGGGAGAAGAATTCTCAGGTCAGTTCTGGTGCCTCCAACACATCAAGGACAGGGAACTGTTGGGATAGGGCCAGAGAAAGCCATGAAGATGTTCAGAGCATGGGGTCAGGCTGGCAGAGGTGGCCTTGGGCAGCCTGAAGCAGGGAAGGCTCCAGGGAGCCCTTCTGGTGGCCTTGCAGGGCTTGAAGCAAGCTGGGCACAGAGTTTGCAGCAGCTGCTGAGGGTTCCCCAGGCACTTGTCAGCCTTTGGAGGCGTTTCTGAGGGATGCTGCAGAGTGGCAGAGGCAGAAGCTGGCTGAGAGCTCTGCACAATCAGTTTGCAGGAGTTGGGCAGGGACTGGAGTGAGCTTTTGGAGAGGTTTTGTTTACCTTTGGTCACTTTCAGTGATTTGTGAAGCTCTTTTGGACACTTCCAGACCTGCTGGGCCAAGCCAAGGGGGGATGGGTTGGAAGTGCAAGAGGGAGCTTGAGAGTGGAGAGAAGGGAGAAGTGTTTGGCACTGAGGGTGTGGAGAGCCTGTGCCAGGCTGCCCAGAGAGCTGGCAGGTGGTGGAGTTCCCAGCCCTGGATGTGTTTCAGGGTGGTTTGGATGTGCTGCTTGGGGAGATGGTTTGAGGTGGATCTTGTAGAGTAAGGTTAGAGGTTGGGCTTGGTGCTCCTGAGGAGTCTTTCCAAGCTGGATGGTTCTGTGTGGTCCTGAGCTGCCCCATGCCTGGCACCACTGCAGGGCAGGGTGTTTGGGGCTGGGAGCAGTCTGGCTGGGGATGTCCCTGCTGCCTGCAGAGGGTTGGATCACCTTGAAAGGTCCCTTCCAACCCAAAATGTTCATGATTCTATGGGAAGAGTGGAACAAAATCCCAAGCCCTCTCTACCTGTAAAACACCCTCCTGGACTCCACTGCACCCCACAAAGCCCTGACCCATCCCTGGCTGACTTTTACCCCATGCAGTGGCACAGAGCTGCTGGGGAGCAGCCAAATTTCCTGGGAGAGAATTAAGGGAGAGCTTCCAAAGGCAAAAATTCCCCAAGCCTACACTTCCTGGGAAGCCAAAGCCTCTCCCAGGTCTCCTCTCCCAGGCAAGCAGGGACACAACAAGAGGACACAGCCTCAAGCTGTGCCAGGGCAGGCTCAGGCTGGACGTTAGGAAGAAGTTCTTGGTAGAAAGAGAGATTGGCACTGGAATGGGCTGCCCGGGGAGGTGGTGGAGTCCCCATCCCTGGAGGTGATGAAGAGGAGGCTGCATGAGGCACTGGGTGCCAGGGGTTAGTTGGTCAGAAGGTGTTGGGTGCTAGGTTGGCCTCGATGCTCTCAAAGGTCTTTTCCAACCTGCTTCATTCTGTGACTCTCCAAAAGCCTCCTTGGGCGCTGCAGCTGAAGGTTTGTGTTGCCCAAAGCTCCTTCTTCCACTCTCCAGCCAGTTTGGTCCTTCCAGGGTCAGCTTTGCCTTTCCCACCCGCAGTGTTTGGGGTTGTTATCACCTGAGAAAGGAGAGGCCAGGCAGGGGAAGGGGCAAGCAGTGCCCTTTAATCACTATTGAACTGCATCCAGCTTAATGCAGCTTGCAAGAAGGCAGGAGGGAGCCCAGCTGGGTGTTCTCTCAGCACAAACAACAACAGGGTGGGAGAGAAAGAGAGGGGAAAAACCCACCCAAAAGCCAAAGACAACAAAACCAAGCCCAAGGATCCCATGGCAAGCACCAAGCAGGCTGAGCTATTAGAGGGTCATTACCCTGCTGTTATTTGTCCCTGACTTTCTGCTCCTCTCCGATGTTTGGCTTCCCAGGCTCGTTTAGAGCCTTCCAAAGCCAGGCAGAGCTGCGATTTGTCAGGAGAAAATGGGATAAACCTTGTGGAGGAGAGGGGAAGGGAGGAGGGGAAGGGATAAAAAGCCTCCAGGGGTATGGGGGATAAATGTCTGTGTTTAGAGGCTGGGCAGATGCTGGGGGGGGTGGGATGGAGAGCAGCGTCTGGGGCGAGGAGGAACCACCCTGGGGACGGCTTGGAGCCGGCTTCAGCTGCTGGCTGCAGCTGCAGAGGGAGGAGCTGGCTCCTGGCAACTGGCAGAGCAGTTCCCTCTGCCCTGCCTGGGCAGATTGGTGTGGGTGTGGATGGAGTGGGTGTGGAATGGTGTGGGCGTGGATGGAATGGTGTGGGTGTGGATGGAGTGGGTGTGGAATGGTGTGGAATGGTGTGGGTGTGGGTATTGTGGGTGTGGAATGGTGTGGGTGTGGATGGAGTGGGTGTGGAATGGTGTGGGTGTGGGTATTGTGGGCATGGAATGGTGTGGGTGTGGATGGAGTGGGCATGGAATGGTGTGGGTATTGTGAGCATGGAATGGTTTGGGCATGGTATAGTGGGTGTGGAACGGTGTGGGTGTGGATATAGTGGGCATGGAATGGTGTGGACATGGGTATAGTGGGTGGGGAATGGTGTGGGTATAGTGGGCATGGAATGGTGTGGGCATGGACATAGTGGGTATGGAATGGTGTGGGTGTGGGCACTGTGGGTGTGGAATGGTGTGGGTGTGGATGGAGTGGGTGTGGAATGGTGTGGGTGTGGGCACTGTGGGTGTGAGGAACAGGTTGGCATGTGGGGAAGAAGCTTCCCTGCAGTGGCTCCCAGGCACTGGCCCAGGCAGGAGGTGCAGTTCCCATCCCTGCAGGGCTTTGGAGGCTCTGTGGGTGTCAGGCTTGGGGCCATGGCTTGGTGCTGGACTCGGCAGAGCAGAGTTAGGGATTGGTCTCCAGGAGCTGGGAGCTCTTTTCCCACTGGGATGCTTCTGTGATTTCATGAGTCCTGATGCCACTGGAGCAGAGCAGACTGAGATTGGATGTGAGGAACAAGTTCTGCAGCAGGAGGCTGCTGGGAGCCTGCAACAGGTTGCCCAGGGAGGTGGTTGAGGCCCCAGGCCTGGAGACATCCCAGGTGAGGCTGGGCAGGGCTGTGGGCAGCCTGCTCTGGTGGAGCTGTGCCTGCTGGCTCCATCCTCCTGACACTGTGAAGCTCTCTCCTTGGTGGGGCAGAGGTTCTCCTGGAGAAGCATTGGGCAGAGTGGGGCAGGGATGCTCCTGGGGTGTTTCCAGAGGGGAAGAAATGGCTTCAGAGCCCTGGGACAGGAGACATCACTCTGGGCTGAGGTTCAAGTGATTGTTCTTCCACTGGAGCAGGCTGCCCAGAGAGGTTGTGGAGTCTCCTTCTCTGGAGACTTTCGAAGCCCTCCCTGGGTGCATTCCTGTGTGCTCTGCCCCAGGTGATGCTGCTTTTGGCAGGGGGTTTGGACTCGATGGACTCTGCAGGTCCCTTCCAGCCTCTAACGTTCTGTGACTCTGGGGTCTGCCTTGCACATCCCAGAGCACTTCCCTTGGGTCTTGCCTGGCAAGACAGTGCTGGGCACACATTTTGCCTCCCTCTTCTCTGGTGTGTTTGCCATTGTGAAGCTGCAGCCTTGGTGCTTCAGAGGTTCTCGTTGGGCAGTCTTGGGCAGAGTGAGGCAGGGATGCTCCTGAGCTGCTTTCAGGGGAGAAGAAATGGGTTCAGAGCCATGGGACAGGACACAGCAACAGTGGGCAGAGGTTTAGATGATGTTCTGTTAAGGTTCCTTCAGCTGCCTTTCAACTTGCAGAGCAGTTCCTTGCATCTTGCCTGGGAGAGAAGGGAGCTGCAGGAGAGGAGGCTAAGCAGAGACCTTCTGGCTCTCTGCAACTGCCTGGGTGAGGCTGGAGCCAGGTGGGGGTTGGTCTCCCAAGGAACTAACAACAGGACAAGAGGAAATGGCCTCAGGTTGCCCCAGGGGAGGTTTAGGTCAGCCATGAGGAACAATTTCTTCCCCTTGAGGGTTGTCAAGGCTTGGCCCAGGGCAGTGGTGCGGTGCCCATCTCTGTCAGTGTCTAGAAGCCACCAGGAGCAGCCCACTCCAGCTGCAGATGTCCCTGCAGAGGGGTTGGGCTGGGTGACCTTTACCCACCCCCTCCAACCCAACCCATTCTCTCCTCCTGCGATCACAAGAGGAGAGGGGAACAGAAACCCACCCCCTCTGTGTCTGTAACAGACCCTCCTGGACTCAGCCTGACACCATAAAGCCCCAGCAGCCCCCCGGGGGGGCTTTATCCCAGCCAGCGGCACGGAGCTGCTGTACAGCAGCCAAAACTTCCCGGGGATGAATTAAGGGAGAGCTTCCAACAGCCAAAACAAACCCAAACCCCAGCAGCAAACAGCTGAAGACAAACCAGCCCTCCACTTCTCCCACACCCTGGGGGAGGGATTGGCTTTCCCTGGAGCTTTCTTTGAGGGATCAATGTCAGAAGCATCCTTAAATCTTCCCCACAAACCCCCCAAAGTCCTCATCTGGCCGGGAGCAGGAGAGCTGAGCTGGGCTGCCAGAAGGAGCTGGAACAAACCTGCTGATAGACAGATGGAGCAGAGTAATTACACGTGGGGAGGGGCTGGGGGGAGAAATCAGCAGCCTGGGCAGGCAATTAGAGGCTTTTCCAGAAGATTACCCTCTCCCTCCCATCTGTGCTCCGCAGAGCAGTTGTTGAGCTGCCGATGCTGGATCCAGCCCGGAAAGCTCAGCGGCGCCGTCCGGGTTAGAGCCTTGGGCTCTGTCCTTGAGGTGATGAAAGGGACAAAGCTGCTGGAGCTGCTGCTGGGCTCCTCCAGCCCTGCTACAGACCCAGCATGGGGGGGTGGGAAGGGAGCTCTGCACATCACCCACTGCATCCCCCCTGCTCCAGCAGCTTGCCCAGCAGCACAGTGCCCAGGGGGGTTGGAAGCTCTCCACACAAGGACACTGCACAGCCTCTCTGGGCAGCCTGCTCCAGGCCTCCAGCACCCTCACAACAAACAACTTTCTCCTCCTCTTCACAGGCAGCCTCCTGCCTGCCACTCTCTGCCCCTTGCCCCTTGGCCTGCCACTGCAGGGCACCACTGGCAAGAGCCTGGCCCCAGCCCCTTGCCCCCCACAGCTCCTTCAGCTCTTGCTGAGCACTCAGCAGATGCCCTCTGGGGCTGCTCTCCTGCAGGCTCTCAGCCCCAGGGCTCTCAGCCTTTGCTCCTCACACAGCTGCTCCAGGCCCCTCAGCAGCTTCCCAGCCCCCACTGCACTCTCTCCAGCACTTCCCTGCCTCTGCCCCTGGGCAGCACACAGCTGGAGCCAGCACTGCACAGGTGGCCTCAGCAGGGCACAGCAGAGGGGCAGCACAACCTCCCTTGCCCTGCTGCCAGAGCCTGGCACAGGCTGCCCAGAGAGGCTGAGGAGTCTCCTTCTGTGGAGCCTTTCCAGGCCTGTCTGGATGTGTTCCTGTGTGCCCTGAGCTAGATTGGAAGGTGCTGCTCTGGCAGGGAGGTTGATCTCTTTGGGTCACTTCCAATCCCTGACATCCTGGGATCTGGGATCTGGGATCCTGTGGACCACCTCCCCTCAGGTATCTGTAGGGAGTGAGAAGCTCTGCCCTCAGCCTCACCTTCTGCTCATGAGAAGTTGGTAAAGAGGAATTTATTGGAAGTCTGGGAACAGGGAGGAGACTTTTCCCTGGGAAGGAGCACACAGCTCAGAGCCTGAGTTTGGAAGAGCTTGGAGAAGGCAGCTCAGAAGGTGGGGGAGGTGGAAAGGCTCTCTCCTAACTCACACCTGCCAATAGGACACTGCTGCTGCTGCTCATCCATCTTCATCTGCAAGGCACCTAAAAACCATCAAAGGAAAACAATAAACCCCCAAATCACTCAGTGCCTGAGCAGCCCCAGGAGACAGGAGCCCTTCTGCTGAGCACCATGGATCTTCCTTCCCTTGGCACCCCTGAAACAGAGTTATTTATCCCTCAGATTCCACTGCTCTGCACCTTTTGCAGGTGATAAATTCTGCTCTCCTGTCCCTCAGTGGATTTATTTCTGCCTCCATCATTCGCTGCTCAGAGTGAAGCTGCAGCTTCCCAAAGTTTGCTCTTCCTCATTCCCACACCCAGCCTGGCTTCTGCCCTCACCACCTTCAGCCATGCTGGGGCTGGCAGGGCTCTGGAGGGGAGATTCAGGCTGGAGAGGAGGAAGAAAATCATGGCAGAGACACAGGCAGAGGTTGCCCATGGAGGCTGTGCAGCACAGAGAGGGAGGGTGAGGAGACACTGGCAGAGGTTGCCCAGGGAGGCTGTGCAGCACAGAGAGGGAGGGTGAGGAGACACTGGCAGAGGTTGCCCAGGGAGGCTGTGGAGCACAGAGAGGGAGGGTGGCCAGACACTGGCAGAGGTTGCCCAGGGAGCACAGAATCAGAGGGCTGGCTCAGGTCTACAGCAAGAGCAGATCTTTGGGTGCCCACAGGGGGTGCATCTCATCAGGGTGTTCACAGCAAACCCCACATTCATGTGCCAAGAAGAAGGGGTCAGGCTCTGTTCAGTGAATTCATGTGCCAGGGCAAGGGACAGTGGGCACAAAGTGGAGCCCAACATTCTGTGCTTCTGTGCTCCACAACCTCCCTGGGCAACCTGTGCCAGTCTCTCGCCACCCTCACTGCAAACAACTTCTTCCTCACACCCAGTTCCAATCTCCCCTCTGCCACTTCAAACCCATTCCTCCTCCTCCTCTCATTCCCAGACCTTCTCAGTAGTCCCTCCTCAGCCCTCCTGCAGCTCCCTTCAGATCCTGCAAGGCCACTCCAAGGTCTCCTCCAAGCCTTCTCCTCTCCAGGCTGCACAGCCCCAACTCTCTCAGCCTGTGCTCAGAGCAGAGCTGCTGCAGCCCTCTCAGCATCTTGGTGGCCTCCTCTGGACTGGCTCCAACACTTCCATGTCCTGCTTGTGCTGGGGGCTCCAGAACTGCCCCCAGGACTGCAGGTGGGGTCTGAGGAGAGCAGAGCCAAGGAGGAGTCCAACCCTTTCTGCACTCATCAGGGACATCCTCAACCAGGTCAGGTTGTCTGAATGTTTGGGTGGGAAGAGTTCTTTGCTCCTTCCAAAGGCAAACTGGAAGAGGTTTAGGGTGAGGAGGAGGTGTTGGGGGGGGAGGGTTTTGGTTCTGTCTCAGGCCCATGCATAGAGATGGAGGAGGAAGCAGTTCCTCAGCCAAGCTTTGATTTTGAAGCCCATGTTTTTCAAAGCCTTTTGTCTTCCCCTTCCCCTCCTCCCTCCCTTTCTCCCCCCCAGAAAAACCCTAACCTGGCAGCAATGACATTTTAAGGGGGAATTAAAGGGAAACATTTGTTTGGAGCTGACATTTTGACTGGAAGTGTTGATTTGTTCTGGGTGTTTAAGGCAGGCAGCAGCTCCAGCAGCCACTGACAAATGAGATTGCCTCCCAGAGACAGCCACAAACTCCAGGGACAGAGAGAGGGGACATTGCTCCTGGGGTTGGGAGGTTGGGAGGTGGAGGGGAAGGGGTCCCAAGGTCTCTGCATCAGCTCTGTGGGGTGAGACAAAGCAGCTGGTGTTGAATCATGGAATGGTTTAGGTTGGAAGGGACCTCAAAGCTCAGCCAGTTCCAACCCCCTGCCATAGGCAGGGACAGGTCCCACTAGAACAGGTCCCTCAAGGGTCTCATCCAACCTGGTCCTGAACACCTCCAGGGAGGTTGTGGAGCACAGAAGCACCCAATGTGATCTTTGATCACATTGGGTGCTTCTGTGCTCCACAACCTCCCTGGGAAACCTGTGCCANCAGAGCTGCTGCAGCCCTCTCAGCATCTTGGTGGCCTCCTCTGGACTGGCTCCAACACTTCCATGTCCTGCTTGTGCTGGGGGCTCCAGAACTGCCCCCAGGACTGCAGGTGGGGTCTGAGGAGAGCAGAGCCAAGGGGCAGAATCCCCTCCCCTGCCCTGCTGCCCACACTGCTCTGGCTGCAGCCCAGCACAGGGTTGCTGTCTGGGCTGCACTCACCCTGCAGGCTCCTGTTGAGCTTTTTGTCACCCCAGACCCCCAGGTCCTGCTCCTCAGAGCTGCTCCAGCTCATGTTGAGCTTTGCATCACCCCAGACCCTCAGGTCCTGTTCCTCAGAGCTGCTCCAGCTCATGTTGGGCTTTGCATCACCCCAGACCCTCAGGTCCTGTTCCTCAGAGCTGCTCCATCTCATATTGAGCTTTGCATCACCCCAGACCCCCCAGGTCCTGTTCCTCAGAGCTGCTCCAGCTCAGGTTGAGTTTTACATCACCCCAGACCCTCAGGTCCTGCTCCTCAGAGGTGCTCCAGCTCAGGTTGAGTTTTACATCACCCCAGACCCTCAGGTCCTGTTCCTCAGGGCTGCTCTCAGCCATTACCCACCCAACCTGGAGCTGTGCTTGGGATTGCACCCACCCAAGGTGCAGGACCTTCCACTTGGCCATGTTGGATGTCATGAGGTTGGCCTGGGCCCACCCAGCCCCCTCCCAAAACAGAAGAAAGAGCAGTTCTGTGCTGGGAGCTTTCTGCAAGGCCAGGAGGAAGGACTGGGGTTTGGTGCTGGAGTTGTGTGGAGGCTTCTCCTCCTTTAAATATCTCTGGTGTTTATTTTTCACTGCTTGCTCTTAATGATAATGAAGCTGAAGCCTCCTCTGTGCCTTGATTCATCCCTCCCCACCCCCCCCCCGAACAAAAAGCCGGGGGAAGGCAGCCTGCCCTGCTCTGCAAACATCCTTTCATCTCGCCAGCTTCCCATCTGCCTGTCTGCTGCTCCTCCGCCGCTGCCTCCCCTCCTCTGCCTGCTGATCACAGCCACCGAGCTGCGGGAGAGGAGCATTTCCTCAGCCCCCTCCTTTGCATTTCAAACGAGGCACAGCCTCCAGAACCCCAAGGAAGGCAGAAATAGAAACCCAGAGAGCCAACTCCAACTTTGTTTTCCCTCTTTCTCCCTTTCCTTTCACTCTTCCTCCCCTTTGTTTTTCCTCTTCCTCCCCTTTCCTTTCCCTCTTTCTCCCCTTTCCTTTCCTTCTTCCTCCCCTTTGTTTTCCCTCTTCCTCCACTTTGTTTTCCCTCTTTCTCCCTTTTCCTTTCTCTCTTTCTCCCCTTCCTTTCCCTCTTTCTCCCTTTCCTTTCCCTCTTCCTCCCTTTCCTTTCCTTCTTTCTCCCCTTTCCTTTCCCTCCTTCTCTCTTTCCTTTCCCCCTTTCTCCCCTTTCCTTTCCCCCTTTCCCCCTTTCTCTTCTTTCTTTCTTTCTTTCTTTCTTTCTTTCTTTCTTTCTTTCTTTCT
>WAAF01001936.1:0-10859 GCA_013400475.1 Tricholaema leucomelas | reverse complement strand
TAGAATCAAGCAGGTTGGGTCTCTTAGAACCATAGAACCATCGAATCAAGCAGGTTGGGTCTCTTAGAACCACAGAACCATAGAATCAAGCAGTTTGGGTCTCTTAGAACAGTAGAATCAAGCAGGTTGGATCTCTTAGAACCATAGAACCTCAGAATCAAGCAGGTTGGATCTCTTAGAACCATAGAATCAAGCAGATTGGATACCTTAGAACCATAGAACCATAGAATCAAGCAGGTTGGAGCTCTTAGAACCACAGAACCATAGAATCAAGCAGGTTGGAGCTCTTATAACCACAGAACCATAGAATCAAGCAGGTTAGATCTCTTAGAACAATAGAATTAAGCAGATTGGGTCTCTTGGAACCATAGAACCATAGAATCAAGCAGGTTGGGTCTCTTAGAACCATAGAACCATAGAATCAAGCAGTTTGGGTCTCTTAGAACCATAGAACCAAGCAGGTTGGGTCTCTTAGAACCATAGAACCATAGAACCAAGCAGGTTGGGTCTCTTAGAACCATAGAACCACAGAATCAAGCAGGTTTGAAGAGGCAGAGGGAAATGTTTAATGTAAAAGCCACAGGAGGGAGGGGAAATAAACCCAAGCCCAAGCCAAAGCCCTCCTGAGCAGTCATTTTTCACATCCCATATTCCAATCCTGTTAGGTCTTGGTGCTGAAGGTAATATTTCTGGCATTCATTGAATGGAATTGACAGTGATGAATGGTTAATTAGACAAATTACATTCTTATTAAATCCCCTGGAATCACTGCTGCAGGAGAAGAAGAAGGAGGAGGAGGAGGGGGAAAAAAAAAACCCTTAAAGTCTGAGCTGTGGACTGCTGCTGCTGCTCCCAGACAGCAATGGATTCATTAATTTGCTGCTCCTCTTTGCTGCTGCCTGTGAGGAGCATCCTGGCTGCCTGCAAAAGCCTTCCAAAGCGTTCAAAATCCCTTAGTTAAGTCAATTATTGCTGATAAGTTAAGCTTAATGGGTTGGCTAAAGTCCCTTCCTCCACCTCCCCCCCCCCCCCCACAACCCCCCACCCCCCCCCCCCCCCCCTCCCCCCCCCCCCCCCCCCCCCCATACACAGCAACCCTCTCCCTGCAGGAGTTGACTTTTTGCCTTCCCTCCCTCTCAGCTCTGCAAGCAATGGAGAGGAAGGAGTGGGGGGAAAGTTGCCCAGAGGTGGTTGTGACAAATGGAGTAAAGGTGGAGGAGCAGAGCTGGGGGCAGGCAGAGAATGGACCTCAAAAGGGGCCACAGCAGCAGCTCCTGCCTCAGCTTGGGCAGAAATGGGGGTGAGGGGGAGCAGAATGTCACAGGATCACAGCAGGACAGTGCCAGGGGCTGGAAGGAAGGTGCCCAGAGAAGGGCAGCAAGGCTGGGGAGGGGCCTGGAGCACAGCCCTGTGAGGAGAGGCTGAGGGAGCTGGGGGGGTGCAGCCTGCAGAAGAGGAGGCTCAGGGCAGAGCTCATTGCTGTCTGCAGCTGCCTGCAGGGAGGCTGTAGCCAGCTGGGGTTGGGCTCTGCTGCCAGGCAGCCAGGGACAGAAGAAGGGGACAGAGGCTGAAGCTGTGCCAGGGCAGGGTCAGGCTGGATGTGAGGAGGAAGTTGTTGGCAGAGAGAGTGATTGGCACTGGAATGGGCTGCCCAGGGAGGTGGTGGAGTCTCTGTGCCTGGAGGTGTTGAAGCCAAGCCTGGCTGGGGCACTTAGTGCCATGGTCTGGTTGGTTGGGCAGGGCTGGGGGCTAGGTTGGGCTGCAGGAGCTTGGAGCTCTCTGCCACCTGCCTGATTCTGTGATTCTGAGAGACCTCCAGAGCTCAGCCAGCCCAAGCCCTGCCAGAGCAGCAGCACCCAGAGCAGGTCACACAGGAACACATCCAGACAGGTCTGGAATATCTCCAGAGAGGGAGACTCCACAGCCCCCCTGGGCAGCCTGTGCCACCCTCACAGGGCAAAAAATTCCTCCTCCTCCTCTTTCCATGGCACTTTCTATGCCTCAGCTTCCAGCACTGCCCTTGTGCTGGCATTGGGCAGCACCCAGCAGAGCTGGCACCAGCCTCTGGGCATTCACCTTTAGACCTTTCTAAGCATTAATGAGGTCAGCTCTCAGGCTCCTCTGCTCCAAGCTGCAGAGCCACAGCCCCCCCAGGCTCTCCTCCTAAGCAAGATGCTCACTGCCTCAGTGTCCCCCACAGCTGGGCCAGTTGTGGAGCCAGAGACTCACACAATCATGGGACCAGGGAATGGTTTGCTTGGAAGGGACTCCCACAGATCGTCCAATCCAACCCCCTGCAGTCACCAGGGAGATCCTCCACCAGAGCAGACTGCTCAGAGCCTTGTCCAGCCTGACCTGGAATATCTCCAGGGATGAGACCTCAACCACCTCCCTCGGCAACCTCTTCCAGCTGGCACCCAGTGAGCCCTGGGCAGGCTGCAGGGCTGGGGCAGAGCAACCTGAGGGAGGTCAAGCAGGGCAAGGGCAGGTCCTGGCCCTGGGGAGGAACAACCTCCTGCAGCAGCACAGCTGAGGGGGGACCTGCTGGGAAGCAGCTGCAAGGAGCAGGAGCTGGCAGTGCTGGGGGGCACAAGAAGGTGCCAGGAGGCAGCAGTGTGGGCTGGGGGCCAAGAAGGCCAAAGGTGTGGTGGGGGGCATGGAGCAGAGTGTGGGCAGCAGGGCAAGGGAGGTTGTGCTGCCCCTCTGCTGTGCCCTGCTGAGGCCACCTGTGCAGTGCTGGCTCCAGCTGTGTGCTGCCCAGGGGCAGAGGCAGGGAAGTGCTGGAGAGAGTGCAGTGGGGGCTGGGAAGCTGCTGAGGGGCCTGGAGCAGCTGTGTGAGGAGCAAAGGCTGAGAGCCCTGGGGCTGAGAGCCTGCAGGAGAGCAGCCCCAGAGGGCATCTGCTGAGTGCTCAGCAAGAGCTGAAGGAGCTGTGGGGGGCAAGGGGCTGGGGCCAGGCTCTTGCCAGTGGTGCCCTGCAGTGGCAGGCCAAGGGGCAAGGGGCAGAGAGTGGCAGGCAGGAGGCTGCCTGTGAAGAGGAGGAGAAAGTTGTTTGTTGTGAGGGTGCTGGAGGCCTGGAGCAGGCTGCCCAGAGAGGCTGTGCAGTGTCCTTGTGTGGAGAGCTTCCAACCCCCCTGGGCACTGTGCTGCTGGGCAAGCTGCTGGGGGTGCCCTGCTTTAGGAATGGGGCAGGAGTGGAGGATCCGCAGGTGCCTCCCAAGCTTTTCCGTGCTGAGGTTCTGTGCCCTCATGGCATCAGCCTTTAACCTCAGCATATTCCCAGGGCATTAAACCCTTCTGCCAGCCATGCCAGCTCCTCCTGGCATGAGCACTTTGCCATCCCCTTAATTGCCCAGCACAGGCAGCAGCAGCTATCAGCTGGGCTGTGCCTGCTCGGGCAGCAGCCGTAATAAATAGACTATTAAGTGGAGCAAGTTCCCAGCATCAGCACTGCAAGTGCCCATCTATCTTGGGTGGCTTTCTCCATGCTTCATTAGCACATGTAACCACACTGGGGGGGGGGAAATATGCTTTATCCTTTCTAATTAGATGAGAAGTTCCCCAAAATCCACTCTGCTGCTGCTGCTGCTGCTGCTGCCAACCTCCGGTGCCTGGCAGCGGAGCGCAGTCGCTCAGCTCCCAGCAGCTCCTAATGAAATTTATGAGCCAGGCTCATATTAGACTGAGTTAACATCACTTAATCTTCTGCCTTGACAGAGTTATGGATGAGGCACTCCAGGAGGTGTTGGCCTGGATTTAGGGACTGTGAAGGGAGTGAGTGGTGCCAAGGGAGGAGGCTGCAAGGGGAGGGTGAAGGCTTGGAGAGAGAGCAGCGGCACGAGGAGGGGATTCTGCTCCTCTGCTCTGCTCTGATCCCTGCATCACTGCCTTCAGATCTGGTGTCCCAAACAAAAGAAGGACTTGTGTTGATGGAAAGGGTCCAGAGGAGGCCACCAAGATGAGCAGAGGGCTGGAGAAGCTCTGCTGTGGGGACAGGCTGGGAAACTTGAGGCTGTTCAGCCTGGAGAAGAGAAGGCTCCAGGGAGACCTTAGAGCAGCCTTGCAGTACCTGAATGGGCTCCAGGAGAGCTGGGGAGGGACTTTGAACAAGGACTGGGAGTGACAGAATGAGGGAGAATGGCTTTGAGCTGGGAGAGGGGAGAGGAATTGTTGGCAGCGAGGGTGGGGAGAGACTGGCAGAGGTTGCCCAGGGAGGTTGTGGAGCACAGAAGCACAGGTTGCCCTGCCAGCACTGCTGTGGCCCCCTCTGGTCCTGCTCCAGCAGGTCCCTGTCTCATCTTTAGATGGAGCTTCTCATGCTCCAGTTTGTGCTCACTGCCTCTTGTCCTGCCACTGGGAACCACTGTGGGTCCCATCCTCTTCCCACCCACCCTTGAAGTACTGCCCAGCATTGCTCAGATCCCCTCAGGCTGCTCTTCTCCACATTCAACAGCCTGCAGTGCTTCTTCAGAAGAGGAAACATCTCTGTGCTGCTGCCCTAAGTGCTCCCAGCATTGGGGGTGGGAGTTGGAAGGGACCTCTGGAGGTCCTCTACTCTTGCCAGAGCAGGGTCACCCACAGCAGGTTGCCCAGGGTCATGGCCCCTCAATGGCATCCTGGGCTGGCTCAGGAGCAGNCTGAAGCTGTGGCAGGGCAGGGTCAGGCTGGATGTGAGGAGGAAGTTGTTGGCAGAGAGAGTGATTGGCATTGGAATGGGCTGCCCAGGGAGGTGGTGGAGTGGCCGTGGCTGGAGGTGTTGAAGCCAAGCCTGGCTGGGGCACTTAGTGCCATGGTCTGGTTGGTTGGGCAGGGCTGGGTGCTAGGTTGGGCTGCAGGAGCTTGGAGCTCTCTGCCAACCTGCTGCATTCTGTGGTTCTATGTCCAAGTGGGTTTCAGTGAAGAGGAAAAGGAGATTTGCTTGGAATTCCTCCAAAGTTTTCTCCTACTTTTTGAGGGCATCTGGAGAGTGTTGAGCCTGGAGCAGAGGAGGCTGAGAGGAGACCTCATTGCTCTTTGCAGCTCCCTGAGAGGAGCCTGCAGCCAGCTGAGATTGGGCTCTGCTGCCTAGGATCAGGTGATAGAAGGAGAGGAAATGTCTTCAACTTCCACCAGAAGAAGTTTAGGTTGGAGATGAGGAACAATTTCTTTGCTGCAAGAGTGGTCAGGGCTTGGCACAGGCTGCCCAGGGAGGTGGTGGTGGAGTCCCCATGCCTGGAGGTGCCCAAGCAATGAGTAGAAGAGGCTGTTTGGGACATGGTGCAGTGGTCATGGAGGTGTTGGGTAGAAGGTTGGACTGGATGAAGAAGCAAACTGCTGAGAGCTGAGCCTGCTTTGAGCCAGAGACCTCCAGAAATCCTTTCCGGTAGGGTGAGGGGCAAGAGATTGGTCAGGGCCTGGCACAGGCTGCCCAGGGAGGTGGTGGAGTCCCCATCCTTGGAAGTGTTCCAGAAACCTTTGGCCATGGCACTTGGGGCTGTGATTTGTTGGGACTGGGTGGAAGGTTGGACTCAATGAACTTAAAGACCTCTTCCAATCCAATCATAGAATCACAGAATGGATTAGGTTGGAAGGGACCTCAAGGATCATCCAGCTCCAACCCCCTGCCATAGGCAGGGACACCTCCCACTAGAGCAGGCTGCTCAAGGCCTCATCCAGCCTGGCCTTGAACACCTCCAGGGAGGAAGCAGCCACAACCTCCCTGGGCAACCTGTGCCAGTTCCTGTCCTGCTGTGGCTTCTCAGCAGTGAGCAGCTTGTTTGGCTTTGCCTTGGAGCCTTCATCTATCTCATACAATAGAATCATAGAACCATAGAATCAGGCAGGGTTGGAAGGGACCACAAGGAGCAGCCAGCTCCAACCCCCCTGCCATGCCCAGGGACACCCTACCCTAGAGCAGGCTGCACACAAGCCTTAAACACCTCCAGGCTTGGAGCCTCAACCACCTTCCTGTGCAACCCATTCCAGCCTCTCTCCACTCTCATGGTGCAGAACTTCCTCCCCACCTCCAGCTTTACTCCATTCCCCCCCAGTCCTGTCCCTCCCTGACATCCTCCCTTCTCCCCATCCTCTTTGCCTCTCTGGCAGAGTGCTGAGCCCCTGGTGCCTGCTAGAGCCCCGAGGCAGCCCAAGGCAGGGGAAATGATGGAGCTGCCATCACCTCTCCCTCTTTTTCACTCAATAAGCTTTCATAATCCCTGTCTAACTACCTATATCACCAGGAGACAGGAGGGGAGCAGAGGGAGCTTTATGAGCTGCTTGGAGCAGGCAACTCCATCAGCAGCCCTGACTCTTATTATAAAATATTCTGGAAGTTAACTCAATAAAATAATAATAATCATCATAATGAAGGGGAGGGAGGGGGGGGGGGGGAACCCCCCCCCCCACAACAGCCAAGCCCAACACCAAGGCACTAATAACCAGAGGCAGCCTCCCTGCCTTTGTTTATGGCTTCTTTAAGTGTATAAATGAGCTTGAGGTGATTAATGAAGGGGCTCAGGGAGGGAAGGATTTGCATGAGCCCTGCTTGAGTTATTGCCTTATTGCCATGTGCTTCCCAGGCCCTCTGTTTATTGTGCTCTTTAATACCAGAGTCAGGGAAGTTATGAGATCCTATTTATTCCACCTGACATTCTCTCTCTCTGTCTGTGTGTCTGTGTCCCCCCCCCTCTTCCCCCCACCCTTCCTCTGCCAGCTCAGCCTCTGGGACAGATCACAATGAATCCAGAAAACACATTAAAAAGCAATTATCAACTCCCTGCCTTCCATGTCCTGCTCTTATTCTTCAGCAGTGCTGCCTCAGAATTAGCACAAAGCCTCCAGGAGGCTCTCCTGGAGTTACCAAAACGCCAGCAGGGCTCCTGCCTCTTGCACAGAGCCACAAGGATAGGTTGGCTTGGAAGGGACCTTAAAGATCATCCTCTTGCAACCCCCATCCTGGCATGGGCAGGGCACACTTCTCACCAGCACAGGTTGCCCAAGGGCTCATTCAGCCTGGCCCTGGAACACCTCCAGGGAGGTTGTGGAGCACAGAGTCACCGAATGTGATCTTTGATCACATTCGGTGACTCTGTGCTCCACAACCTCCCTGGAGGTGTTCAGGGACTCTGTGCTCCACAACCTCCCTGGAGGTGTTCAGGGATCCTGTGCTCCACAACCTCCCTGGAGGTGTTCAGGGATCCTGTGCTCCACAACCTCCCTGGAGGTGTTCAGGGATCCTGTGCTCCACAACCTCCCTGGAGGTGTTCAGGGATCCTGTGCTCCACAACCTCCCTGGAGGTGTTCAGGGATCCTGTGCTCCACAACCTCCCTGGAGGTGTTCAGGGATCCTGTGCTCCACAACCTCCCTGGAGGTGTTCAGGGATCCTGTGCTCCACAACCTCCCTGGAGGTGTTCAGGGATCCTGTGCTCCACAACCTCCCTGGAGGTGTTCAGGGATCCTGTGCTCCACAACCTCCCTGGGCAACCTGTGCCAGTCTCTCCCCATCCTCACTCTCAAGAACTTCTTCTCCATCTCCACTCTCCCTCTCCTCTCTCCCAGCTCAAAGCCATTCTCCCTTGTCCTGTAACCCCAAGCCCCCTTCTGACTCTCCAGAACTGCCTGCAAGGAGGTCAGGGGGGAGGTAGGGAAGGATCTTTTCTAATGTCATAGGATCATGGAAATCAACCAGGTTGGAAGAGACCTCCAAGATCACCCAGTCCAAGATCACCCAGCCCAAGATCACCCAGTCCAAGATCACCCAGTCCAACCTATCAGCCAGCCCTACCCAGTCAACCAGACCATGGCACTAAGTGCCTCATGTCCAATCCAAACCTGCCCTGGGGCAACTTAGGGACAATTCTTCTCCTGTCCCTTGCTCCTCAGCAGCAGAGCCCAACCCCAGCTGGCTGCAGGCTCCTGGCAGGGAGCTGCAGAGAGCAATGAGGTCTCCTCTCAGCCTCCTCTGCTCCAGCCTCAACACCCCCAGCTCCCTCAGCTGCCCCTCCCCAGCCCTCTTCTCCAGACCCTTCCCCACCTTCAATGCCCTTCTCTGGCCCTGCTCCAGCTCCTCAATGTCCTTCTGGCAGTCAGGAGGCTAAAGCTGAGCTCAGGATTGACAGTGCTGAGTACTGAGGCACCATCACCTCCCTGCCTGTGCTGGCCACACTTCTCCTGACCCAAGCCAGGACACTGCACACCAAGAAATGTCTGTGAGGTACTTTTGAGTCAACACTCTTCATCTCCATCTAATTTTATACCTTTTGGCTTTCCTTCCAGCTCCTCCACAATTCTCCCTGGTGCAGGATATTTGACAGCCTCCCAGCACCAGAAAAAAAACCTCTTCCTCTGCTTTCTAAGTGAGGCTGGAAGGCAAATAAATGAGCACTGGGGGAAGCACTGGAAGGCTTTCCCAGCCTTGTCTTTCCCCAGGAGCTGTTTATCAAGCATCTCAATGCAGCCCAATTTGTAGAGCTCCAAACTGCATTTATTGTGTAAATTGTTTGTGGAAAGGCAGCAGAAGGCAGCTTGGGCTCTGCTGCCATGGAACTCGTTAGCTGCTGCCTGCCTGATTGCTTTCCTTCCTCTTAACCTCCTCTTGGATCTTCTGCTGGCTTGGAATATTCTCTCTACCCCTGCCTTGTGCTGAGCTGGAAGGAGCCTGCACTACAGGGGGATTTGAGGCAGGCCAAGGGACTGGACTGAGCCCCAGTAAGGCAGGGAGGAAAGAGCAGCACTGCCTCCTGCCCCTGTGCTGCTCTGGTTTGGTGAGGTGAGAGCAGATAGGGAGAGACTGAATCAGCTCCAGCTCCTGTGCTGCTGCTCAGAGCAGGCACAGAACAAGCCATGACCACAGAGCCCCAGCATGGTGAGGGTGGGAAGGGAGCTCTGGAGAGCATCCAGCCCAAGCCCTGCTCCAGCAGGGCACCCCCAGCAGCTTGCCCAGCAGCACAGTGCCCAGGGGGGTTGGAAGCTCTCCACACAAGGACACTGCACAGCCTCTCTGGGCAGCCTGCTCCAGGCCTCCAGCACCCTCACAACAAACAACTTTCTCCTCCTCTTCACAGGCAGCCTCCTGCCTGCCACTCTCTGCCCCTTGCCCCTTGGCCTGCCACTGCAGGGCACCACTGGCAAGAGCCTGGCCCCAGCCCCTTGCCCCCCACAGCTCCTTCAGCTCTTGCTGAGCACTCAGCAGATGCCCTCTGGGGCTGCTCTCCTGCAGGCTCTCAGCCCCAGGGCTCTCAGCCTTTGCTCCTCACACAGCTGCTCCAGGCCCCTCAGCAGCTTCCCAGCCCCCACTGCACTCTCTCCAGCACTTCCCTGCCTCTGCCCCTGGGCAGCACACAGCTGGAGCCAGCACTGCACAGGTGGCCTCAGCAGGGCACAGCAGAGGGGCAGCACAACCTCCCTTGCCCTGCTGCCCACACTCTGCTCCATGCCCCCCACCACACCTTTGGCCTTCTTGGCCCCCAGCCCACACTGCTGCCTCCTGGCACCTTGTTGTCCCCCCCAGCACTGCCAGCTCCTGCTCCTTGCAGCTGCTTCCCAGCAGGTCCCCCCTCAGCTGTGCTGCTGCAGGAGGTTGTTCCTCCCCGGGGCCAGGACCTGCCCTTGCCCTGCTTGACCTCCATCAGCTTCCTCTCCACCCAACCATTGAGCTGCTCCATCCCTCCTGCCTTGCTGGATCATCTCCTCCCATGCCATGCAGGAAGCCTTCCCCCAGGTGAATCCAGCATCATTGGCTGGGCTCTGGGTTCTGCCTTCACTGCAGGACGAGTTCAGTTTGATCAGCCTGAGCTGTGCCTCGCATCAGGTCCCCCAACAGCCTCCTGTGCTGAGTGTGCAGAGGGAGAGTTGTAGCAGGAGATCGATGGCTTTGAGTCTGAGAGTCAAAAGGAGGCTTTTACCTCGGGGAGCTCCCGAGCAAAGCACCTGCAAAGTCGATCAATCAACTCCAGGTGGTTCCCCCCCTACAGCTTCTCTTTCATTTTCCTCTCCTCCGAGGCATTAGGCTTGGATTGGAGAACATGAATAAATAACTGCCTGCCCTGCAGCTCCCACCCAGCTCCTGCTGAGTGCTGGAGGGCTGCAGGTCCCTTGGCTCCTGGCAATGTCCCAGTGCAGGAGCACAGAACCCTGTGCCAGGGTCTCACCACTGTCATGGAATCAGAATGGGTTAGGTTGGAAGAGACCTCAAAGCTCAGCCAGTGCCATGGGCAGGGACAGCTCTCACTAGAACAGGTCACTCAAAGCCTCATCCAGCCTGGTCCTGAACACCTTCAGGGAGGTTGTGGAGCACAGAAGCACCCAATGTGATCTTTGATCTTTGATCACATTGGGTGCTTCTGTGCTCCTCAACCTCCCTGGGAAACCTGTGCCAGTGATTCCTCACCCTCCCTCCTTGTGCTCCACAACCTCCCTGGGAAACCTGTGCCAGTGACTCCTCACCCTCCCTCCCTGTGCTCCACAACCTCCCTGGGCAACCTCTGCCAGTCTCTCACCACCCTCACTCCTTCCTCACATCCAGTTTCAGTCTCCTCTCTGTCACTTCAAACCCATTTCTCCTCCTCCTCCTCATTCCCAGACCTTCTCAATAGTCCCTCCCCAGCCCTCCTGGAGCCCCCTTCAGATCCTGCAAGGCCACTCCAAGCCTTCTCCTCTCCAGGCTGCACAGCCCCAACCCTCTCAGCCTGTGCTCAGAGCAGAGCTGCTGCAGCCCTCTCAGCATCTTGGTGGCCTCCTCTGGCCTGGCTCTAACACTTCCATGTCCTGCTTGTGCTGGGGGCTCCAGAGCTGTACATCTCTTGGGTGTGCAGTTCCTCATGCTGAAGATCTTCATCCATGAGTTTCAGGCCAGGCTGTGTACAGCCTGATCTAGGGTAGGGT
>WAAF01001935.1:656978-682475 GCA_013400475.1 Tricholaema leucomelas | reverse complement strand
AGGAAAAGAAAAAATAAAAATAAAAACAAAAAGAAAAAGAAATAAAAATAAAAAGAAAAAGAAAAAGAAAAAGAAAAGGAAAAGGAAAAGAAAAAGAAAAAAAGAAAAATAAAAAGAAAAATAAAAATAAAAAGAAAAAGAAAAAAAGAAAACAAAGAAGGAAAAGAAAAGGAAAACAAAAAATGAAAAATAAAAGAAAAAGAAGGAAAATAAAAGGAAAAAGAAAACCAATAAAACCCCAAACAAAATAAAAAAACAGCACAAAGCCATTCAGAAAAAAACCTTTCAGGTAATAGTTCTATCTCCAGCCAAGGAGTCACAGACAGGAAAAGCCTTACAGTTTTCCAAGCAATTAATGTTGAAGTCTCTCTGTTGCCTCTTCAGTGAAACAGTGTCTGTGGTTTTGCAGCAAAAACCATGCAGTGTGTAGTCAAAAGCCTGTTTGGCTCTTGATTTTTAGTGTTATGACTTCTTGCTTTTGGCTTTTGTCAGAAAGTGATCCATAAATGACTCACTGGAGTAGAGTGAACACTGTAAGTGTTAAATAATCCAGAGATGGGTCAGTAGAGAAGCAGTCCTGGGTGAAGACAGAAATTATGTGACCCAGGCAAGCTTCTGAAGCTGTAATAAATGTATTAGCAGGTCTGGTCATAGGCAAGCTTAGGAAGGAGGAAATTGGACCTGAGTGGAAATGAGCAGTTGGGTGGTGAGTCCTGCCCTGAGAATATGGGAAAGGGCATACTCTACTGGCAAATTTTTGTTCCTCTGCAACCTCTGAAGTCAGACTCTTCACTACAGTAGATCACTTTCTGTTCCAAAATACAACAGGTTATTTGAGATCTTAGTCTGTTACACTGAAAGCACAGCTCTGATTTACCAGCTCCAAGCTGGAATAAAGAAGCAATCACCCCAGCCTTTACTGCTGTTGTGCTAGTTTGAGCCTAGCTAGCATGTTTTGGTGAGAAGAACTAGATGATAGGCTGTAAAATGAAAACAATGGTGAGGTCTACTTCCCTCTCAGTCTTGCTGGGATGTGTAAAGAAGAAAGGCAAAACAAAGATTAGGTCACTTGCTTCTTCTCTTCGCTGGGGAGCTTTGCCTGCTGGGGAGAAGCTGAGGCTGCTGGCTGGACTCCATCTTGCTTTCTAACCTCACCCTCCTTTGCTTGGCTGCTTCACCTTGCTTTTTAACCCTCTTGGCCGAACCTCCATTCTTCCTTAGGACTGGGGTAAGGTTGAGAGGGGTAGGGGGAAGGTGAGGGGTGGTTGAGAGCCCCTCCTGGGGACTCAGGTTTCTGGGAGGGGAATTGTGTTTGTATTACCTTTTTTACCTTGTATATTTCTGTCTATAACTGTATATACTGTAAATATCTGCTTGTAAATTGTGCCAGCTGTAAATATAAGCTTCATTCAAATTTCCAGAGCCGACTGAGTCTAGTCTGGGTGATTTCTAAAAGTGGGGGGAGGGCGGGGGACACCCAAACCATGACAGCTAGACGCCGTTCTTTTGGGTCAGTTGGAAGGAGTGAATTCCAATAAACAGGATACTCTGGAAAGGTGACTTGTTACAATTCACTTCCTGACTTCGTGGGACTGGAAGTGTGGAACTGGCTCTCTCTGACATACAGGCCACTCATTAGTGCACTCCTTGCATCCACTGCTTGGGTTTGGAGCTCAACCCCAGTCAGCTGGAACTTCTTCAAAGCGAAAATAAACAAAGACTTAAAAAAGAAACCAAACCAAACAACCAATCCCCCCAAAAATCTGGGGCTGTTTAGTTTGAAAAAGAGGAGGTGAGGGGAGACTTTCAAGGCCTGTCTGGATGTGTTCCTCTGTGATCTGTGTTAGATAGTATTGTCCTGCTCTGGCAGGGGGGTTGGACTCAATGATCTCTTTGGGTCCCTACCAACCCCTAACATCCTATGATCCTATGAGATCTCACTGCTGTCTACAACTACCTGAAGGGATGTCGTGGAGAGGGTAATTTGAGACAGTACAAAGGGCAATGGCCTCAAGCTGAGACTGAGTAAGTTTAGATTAGACATTAGGAAAAAGATTTTCACTGAGAGAGTGTTCAGGCGCTAGAATGAGCTACCCAGGGAGGTGGTGGAGTCACCAACCCTGGTTGTGTCTAAGGGTCATTTGGATGTGGTGTTTAGAGATATGATTTAAGGTAAATCTTGTAGAGTAGGATTATAGATTGGACTTGGTGATCCTGAGGGTCTTTTCCAACCTGGATATTTCTGTGTTTGTGTGATTCTGAGATTATTTCAATGAGCCTTTGTAGGTTTTACATTAAGTTATTTATCCCAATAGTATGGAACACATCCCAATAATATAGAACCATAGAATCATAGAATGGTTTAGGTTGGAAGGGACCTCAAGGATCATCCAGCTNGCTGCAGCCCTCTGAGCATCTTCGTGGCTCACTTCTGGACTCGCTCCAGCAGTTCTGTCCAATCAACCAGAGCATGGCACTAAATGCCTCATCCAGGCTTTTCTTGAACACCTCCAGGGACAGCGACTCCAAACAAAAATAAGCAAAGAGAAAAGGATCAATTAGAATTTCTTTGTTTTCCCACACAGCCTACATTTTTGTGCACAGACTCGGGAGAAGGGTTTGTAGGAAAACACAGAAATAGGATGTTTATGACTCTGCATTGCACAGCTCAAGTCAATAACACTTTGGATTTAGACAGGAAGTTTGACATAGTTGTAAATGCAAATGTAAAGCATGTAAAATGCAGTCAACTACTGTTAAATTCAATAAAAAGAAAAAAAAATGGGGTGGGGGTGGGGGGGAGGAAATCAATCTGGATTCTACAAGGCCCTAGAATTCTTTTATATGCAATCAATTTGTCAGTGCTTGTATGGCCTTAAGCATCAGACAGGACTGCCACTTTTTCATTTTAAAAATAGCTGTTTATTAGGGCTGTGATTTCTGGTAGATGTTAAATGGCATTATCCTGTATTGTCATCTGGTGACAAAGGTGCTGTAAGAGCCCACCTCTCAGACACTGTCCACTGGTCTTCTTGCTGTACAACTGAAGGACCTTTTGCCTGAGGCTACTAGCAGAGTTGTGTTATGAAAGACAGATGTAATGCCACGAAGTATACGCAGTCCCCACCTGTCTCATTCCCCCCCACTGTGGAGCTGGCACTCCTCACTGCAGGTGTTGCCTTTATGGCATGGCTACTAAACACAAGGATGCAGAAGTTGATCATCAAGACAGATTTCCTGCCAAGCAAGAGAGCAGTGTATGTAACCAGCACACCAGAAAATAATATGTGACCGTGGAGTTTATAAAGAGGGAAATTTAACATAAACCTGACCCAAGGCACCACAGCAAAATTTAACTAGTCATTCAGATCCAAACTGTGCAAATAACATCTCTCTGGAGCCACAGGTGTGGAAATTGCATGCCATTTCTGCACTATGGGAAATAATTGGATTATTATAGTACAGCACTGTGCATATCAGCTGTTATTTGTTTTATTCTTTTATTGGAACTTAGATCAGCCTCGAGAAAGTTCTGCAGTTTGGTGCAGGGAATTAAGGGGGAAATGTGGAGTTTTCTGTACCATTAGTTGTTGAGTTGCTCTACAACTAGTGCAAGAGGATCATACCCTACAGAAATTTTCCCAAACAGATGAACACTGTTTGACAGCAATTTCCTTCTGATTAATCTCTGTTATTTATTGTATAGTTACTTACTGTATATATATCTATATGTAGCTATAAATGCACACATAACTGTGGGTATACATACCCATATGTTTAATTATACATGTATTTCATGTGTGTTTACACATCTAGATTTAATTACACAGGATGGCCAAGGGATCAGGCCCAGCCAGCATGGGTTTAGGAAGGGCAGGTCCTGTATCACCAACCTGATCTCCTTTTATGATCAAGTTATCCACGTGGTGAATGTGGGGCTGGCTGTGGATGTAGTCCACCTGGACTTCAGCAAAGCCTTTGACACCGCCTGCCACAACAAGCTCCTGGCCAAGATATGGTCAAGAACTGGCTGGAAGGCCAGGCCCAGAGAGTGGTGATGAATGGTGCCACATCCAGTTGGCAGCTGGCACTAGTGGTGTGCCCCAGGGATCAGTGCTGGGCCCAGTCTTGTTCAATATCTTTATTGATGATCTGGACCAGGAGATTGAGTCCAGCATCAGTAAGTTTGCAGATGACACCAAGCTAGGAGCAGCTGTGGAGCTGTTGGAGGGTAGGGGAGCCCTGCAGAGGGACCTAGACAGACTGGATGGGTGGGCAGAAGCCAATGGGATGAGATTTAACAAGGCCAAGTGCAGGGTTCTGCACTTTGGCCACAACAACCCCAAGCAGCGCTACAGGCTGGGGACAGAGTGGCTGAGAGCAGCCAGGCAGAAAGGGACCTGGGGATACTGGTGGATATTAGGCTGAAGATGAGCCAGCAGTGTGCCCAGGTGGCCAAGAGAGCCAATGGCATCCTGGCCTGTATCAGGAGAAAGGTCTTCACAGACAGAGTGATTGGCATTGGAATGGGCTGCCCAGGGAGGTGGTGGAGTCATCGTCCTTGGAGGTGTTCAAGAAAAGCGTGGCTGAGGCACTTAGTACCATGGTCTGGTTGACTGGATAGGGCTGGATGCTAGGTTGGCCTGGATCATCTTGGAGGTCTCTTCCAACCTGGTTGATTCTATGATTCTACGACACACAATTATTGTCATTATCAGGCTGCATTACCATCCTAAACGCAGCAGTTCAGCAGTTGTCTACTCTAATTTTCTGATCTCATAAGCAGCATGTTTTACTTGTGAGCATCAGTTATGACAGAGATGAACAATGCAATGCACATCTCTGTAGCTGGACATCCAGACAGTCTTCTCTCCTTCTTATCCAAGAGGCTTGATATAGTAGTTGTATACAAAATGTTTTCAATGCTCCCCCAAGGGATTAATCTGAAGACAGAACATAGTGAGGGACAATTCTTTATTTTAAAAATAAAGAACAAAGTGGCATTTTCAGCCTCTTTAAAATAGCCTAGAGAAAATCGTTCCTCAAACCAAGGAGACAGAAAAATATATATCTCACCAGCAGATTTCTGAAAGCTGAAGAGAGTATTTTGTAGAGGTTATTTTTAATTCCTCCTGTTAAAGCTATATCACTGAACAGAAGTGAAGTCAGTGAGGGGAGAATGAAGGGAGGAAATATGATTCTTCTCAGATGCAATAACAAAAGTTTTTCTTTATCCTCTCATGGCCTTTTCAGTAGGTTTTCAAGAGGTAATTTTGTTTAGATTAGGGAGACATTCCCAAGAGCAAGGACCTTTCTTTACTCTCAGAGTAAAGACTTGCTCTGAAATTAAAAGAATCAGCTGTTCTTTAGGGTTTGGCCCCACTAATGTTGAATTCTCTTCCATGCAGAACCTGAATGTGAAGAAGTGCTTTAATGTCCTGCACTAGCTTCCATTTCTCTCTCCCTATGCTATTCTCTGTTAAGAAAAGAGATATGGATTTGCATATTTTCCAATTAAAATGGGAAATGGATTCTCATTCTTGGAAGGACTGTATGCTGCATGAAGAGCTTTTGTTCAAAGAATCATAGAATTAACCAGGTTGGAAGAGAGCTCCAAGGTCATCCAGTCCACCACCCTCATTGTACAAAATTTCTTCCTACTGTTTAAAAAAATCTGCTGTCTCTCAGTTTAAAACCATTACACCTTGTCCTATTGCAACACAGAATCATAGAATCAACCAGGTTGGAAGAGACCTCCAAGATCATCCAGTCCAACCTAGCACCCAGCCTTATCCAGTCAACCAGACTGTGGCACTAAGTGCCTCATCCACGCTTTGCTTGAACACCTCCAGGGACGGTGACTCCACCACCTCCCTGGGCAGCCCATTCCAATGCCAATCACTCTCTCTGCCAACAACTTCCTCCTAACATCCAGCCTAGACCTCCCTCGGCACAACTTGAGACTGTGTCCCCTTGTTCTGTTGTTGGTTGCCTTGGAAAAGAGACCAACCCCCACCTGGCTACAGCCTCCCTTCAGGTAGTTGTAGACAACAATGAGGTCAGCCCTCTGAGCCTTCTATTCTCCAGGCTAAACAACCCCATCTGCCTCAGTTTCTCCTCATAGGGTTTGTGTTCCAGGGCCCCTCACCAGCTTCGTTGCCCTTCTCTGGACACATTCCAGTATCTCAGCATCTTCCTTGAGTTGAGGAGCCCAGAACTGGACACAAGACTCAAGGTGTGGCCTGACCAGTGTTGAGTACAGGGGAGGAATAACCTCCCTTGTCCTTCTGGCCACACTATTCTTGATCCAGGCCAGGATTCCATTGGCTCTCTTGCCCACCTGGGCACACTGCTGGCTCATCTTCAGCTACTATCTACCGGTACCCCCAGGTCCCTTTCTTCCTGACTGTTCTCAGCCACTCTGTCCCCAGCCTGTAGTGCTGCTTGGGGTTGTTGTGGCCAAAGTGCAGAACCCTGCACTTGGCCTTGTTAAATCTCATCCCATTGGCCTCTGCCCACCCATCCAGCCTGTCCAGGTCCCTCTGCAGGACTCTCCTACCCTTCAACAGACTGACACCTGCTCCTTGCTTTGTGTCATCTGCAAACTTACTGATGACTGTTGTTGCTTTAAAACAAACTACTTGAAAGCAACCAAATGAACAAAGAAAACTGGAAGCAATTTCAAGTACCTAATAAGCCTTGAATAAAGATGGAAAAAGTTTCTTTGGGACAACTACTGAGTAGAAAATAAAATTAATAATCTCCATCTAAAATTAACGATGCAACTCTTGGTCAAGACATAATGAGAATCACTGTGGTGCTATTCTGAGGTTCTGGAAGAACCTTGGCATGTTGAAGACACTCACTGATAGGGACAGACATCAAATAATTAATTATTAGCATTTTCTAAGAGGTAAAGTTTAAAAGCACTGAGAAATTGTAAGTTAAATCTACTGCCTGAATGGATGGAAAGGGAAATGGAAAATCTGAAAACGTGATAAAATGAGATATCTTTGAATATCAGAGAGATGAATCCAGTTCAGTGGTGTCAAATACAATCAAATTTTAGGTAACAGGGAAATAACAGTAGAAATATGACAAATCAAGGGTGCTACATAACCAATAAGCTTTCAATTTACTGCTCAGCTAAGTAGGGCAATGAAATAACCACACTTTACACCCCAAGCTATTCTATTTCTAATTTTCTACAATGTCACTGGCATTAATCAGTTGCACAGTTAAAATCATTTGGGAAAACAAATTAAATGTTACTTTAAATGGAGGCTAAATGTACAATTTACACATTACACTTCTCTTGCTATGCCTTTTACACCCAGGTATGTCAGAGGCTGCGTTTCAGTGAAAATTGATGCTCCTCTTATGTGCATGCAAACCCATTATCAGTTCGAAAAAGATTTCTTACAGAAATGGCTCCAAATCATTAGTCTATATTTCCTTTTAGCTGTCTAATATTGTTGGAGGTCTAGGGAACTGATCTCAGTGTGAGCTTTTTCAGGTTTGAAGACATTTCTTTCTACGCTTGCCTTATTATTTGTTTAGCCCGCTGGCATGAATAAGCAGGATTTTCCAGTGCTGGAAGCATACGTACCAGCAGAGAGAGCTTGTTCTTATTGCTAAAAGTCATGAAATAAGGATGCCTACCCTCTGGAGGCTAGCAAGTTTTTTAATTAAATTCTCTTCTAAAAAAGCAGAAAGGCCTCAGAGTAAAGCACTACGATGCAAATGGTAATCACAGGGTTACGGGTCTGTGTTCTGCACAGATACCTCCACGGCAATGACGAAAGGTCTTCAGATGTATATTAATCATAGAATAGAACTACAAAATGGTTTGGCTTGGAAAGGATCATAGGAATCATAGGATCACAGGATGTTAGGAGTTGGAAGGGACCTGAAGAGATCATCGAGTCCAACCCCCCTGCCAGAGCAGGACAATACTATCTAACGCAGATCACAGAGGAACACATCCAGAGAGGCCTTCAAAGTCTCCAGAGAAGGAGACTCCACAGCCTCCCTTGGGAGCCTGTTTCAGTGCTCTGTGACCCTTACATTAAAGAAGAAGTCTCCAGAGAAGGAGACTCCACAGCCTCCCTTGGGAGCCTGTTCCAGTGCTCTGTGACCCTCACATTAAAGAAGTTCCCCCTTGTGTTGAGGCAGAACCTCTTTTGCTGCAACTTACACCCATTGCTCCTTGTCCTATCACAGGGAGCAAGTGAAAAAAGCCTGCCTCCCCTATCCTGGCCAGCCCTCAGAGACTTATAAACATTTATCAAATCCCCTCCAAGTCTTCTCTTTTCTCCAGACTAAAATGCCCCAGGTCCCTCAGCCTGTCCTCATAAGCCATGCCCTACAATTCCCTAATCATCCTCGTAGCCCTCCGCTGGACCCTCTCCAGCAGATCCCTGTCCCTCTTAAACTGAGGAGCCCAAAACTGAACCCAGTATTCAAGATGAGGTCTTACTAGGGCAGAGTAGAGGGGAAAGAAAGGAACTTAAAGATCCAACCTCCTGCCATAAGCAGGTAAAACTTAGTGCCATGGTCTGGTTTGGATTGGATAGGTTGGACTGGATGATCTTGGACGTCTCTTCCAACCTGGTTGATTCTATGATTCTATGATTCTATGATTCTATGATTCTATGATCTACCAGATAGGTCACTCAAAACCCCACACAACCTGACCTTCAACATATCCAAGGAGGGGACATACACAGTCCCTTCTGGACAACCTGCTTCAGCATCTCACCACCCTTACATTAAAAAATGTCTTCCTCATATCTAATCTAAAACTATCCTCTTTCATATTAAAACCAGATTACCTCTAATCCTATCACTACACTCCTTAAAAGAGACCTCTATTTCCTGTAGGTCCCCTTTAAGCCCAGAAATGTCACTATAAGGTCTCCATGGACCCTTCTCTAGGCTAAACAACATTAATTCTCTCAGCCTATCCTCATAAGGGAGGGGCTCCAGACCCTTGATCATTTTTGTGGTCCTTCTCTGGACCCATATGACCAGGTCTACGTTTTCCTTATGCTGTGCATTCCAGAGTTGAACACAGGTTCTCTAGAGCAAGGTAGAGGGGAAATATCACCTCTCTCAAGCTTCTGGCCAGGATATGATTTGCTTTCTTGACTGAGAACGCACATTGCTGGCTCATATTCAATGTTTTATCTGCCAATACCCCCATGTCCCTCTTCACAGGTCTGCTCTCAATCCACTCATCACCCAGCCTGCATTTGCTTTTGGGACTGTCCCAGTCTGTGTGTGTGGGACCCTTTACTTGACCTTATTAAACTTCATGAGTTTTGCACAGGCACACCTCTTAAGCCTGTCACACAACATCCTTTCCCTTTAGCATCCATATATTCTGTCCCATCAGAAGAATACTATTGAATAAAATTGCTCCTGATATTTATTTGGCCTCCTCTAGCTGTGCCTCTGCTAAGGACAAGACTTGTTGCTCATTCTTTGCCACTGAGTGCTGACAGCCCATTCTCAAAGCACATGAGAGAAAGCAGAAGGTGTTATCTCACAGACTGAGAAGTGGATTTGGGGGAAAGTGGGAGGGAAAACATTACCAACTTACTTACTGACCAGCTTAGGTCCTGCAGATCTTTCAGACTGTGCTTGTTTTGCCCATTACCAATGTGATTTAGATTTAACCAGCCGAATCAGAGAAGAGAGAACAGAATCTGTACATTTACTGTGACAGAAATCATATGCTTTTAACAGCTGAGGATTTTAGACAGAAGCTGATATAGTCTGGTAGATTAGGAACTTTCCCCCCACAAGCTATTGGAATTTAACAGATTAGCTTGGATGGCTTGGAAGTAAGATGAAGCTACACTTACAGCAGAGCTAAATTTACAAGCATATGTACACAGTATATGTGCAAGTGTTTGCAATTACATATAAATAAGAACTAATACAGAAATCCAAACTTCCTCTCAGACAAAGCAAACTGCCCAGAAGGGCCCAAACCCACCCTCTCGTTCTCCCTCCACTTTCCCAGACAGACAAACAATAGCAACCAGCAAAGTTTATGTTGTCATGTGTTAGCCAAGAATAGTGGAGAGATGTTAGAGAGGAGTAAAGAGGAAGACAACAGATCCAGCATCCCAGACCAAAGTGGCACAAATCATGGACATTTTGGCTTTTTTATACCTCTCAGCAAACCAGTGAATGATTCAGACTTCATCATTATTTTCTTTTCACAACCAATAATCTAATTCCTCTAGCCAGGTGGGGGTTGGTCTCTTCTCCCAGGCAACCAAAAAGAGAACAAGGGGACACAGTCTCCAGTTGTGCCAAGGGAAGTATGGGCTGGATGTTAGGAGGAATGTCTTGACAGAGAGAGTGATTGGCATTGGAATGGGCTGCCCAGGGAGGTGGTGGAGTCACCATCCCTGGAGGTGTTCAAGCAAAGACTGGATGAGGAACTTAGTGCCATGGTCTAGTTGACTGGATAGGGCTGGGTGCTAGGTTGGAGTGGATGATCTTGGAGGTCTCTTCCAACCTGGTTGATTCTATGATTCTATGTGGCAATAGGCCAAGGATATTCCATGTTTCAGTTTAGTCCTAACAGCCTAAACAGCACATAAATGTTAGATGGTCAGGACTTTCTTATGTCTCTTCATTGT
This sequence comes from Tricholaema leucomelas, assembly GCA_013400475.1. Classification (NCBI taxonomy): domain Eukaryota; kingdom Metazoa; phylum Chordata; class Aves; order Piciformes; family Lybiidae; genus Tricholaema lacrymosa; species Tricholaema leucomelas. The sequence continues at coordinate 671,817 of WAAF01001935.1, read as the reverse complement.
GGATTATTATCCACTGATATAATATCTACTGATATTATTACTATTATTATTGTGACCTTTCAGTATCTTAAGGAGGTGTACAAGAAAGCTGGGGAGGGACTTTTTAGGATATCAGGTAGTGATAGGACTAGGGGGAATGGAACAAAGCTAGAAATGGATGGATTCAGACCAGATGCTAGGAAGTTCTTCACCATGATGGTGGTGACACCCTGGAACAGGTTGCCCAGGAAGGTGATGGAAGCCTCATTCCTGGAGGTGTTTAAGGTCAGGCTGGATGAGGCTCTAGACAGCCTAATCTATTGTGACATGTCCCTGCCCATGGCAGGGGGGTTGGAACTAGATGATCCTATTGGTCCCTTCCAACTCTGACTGATGCTATGATTCTATGATACAACAAAGCATTGATTTATAACACTAGAAGTGTGATAGGTGGCATCATGTTAAGCTGCAAACTCTAATGTAGCTAAATCATAAAGTAAAGGATAAAAGAATTGTTCTTCAACAATGTGTGAAGCCTCAGCCTGGACTCTGAACTGAGAGTTTCTGTCTAGGTGGCTCATTATGACTTACCTTATGTATGATGGCTGATTGAGTATGCAGAAATCTTAATGCTAATAACTGGTTCTTCCCTTGCTATTCATTCATGGTTGAATTCTGCTGTTTTCTCTGGGGCAGAAAAAACCTTTTTCTTTTCCCAGAACACAGGAATAGATAAAATATTAATTCAGTGCCTGGCTTCCCTGCTCAACTGAAGCTTACAACAGTTCACTGCAGTTAGAAAGGTACATAGTGTGGCAGTTCAAAGCTGTAGTGCTTTCCTAAGGACTCTCAGGAACAAAATGTGGTTTTCAGTGTCCATTAGAAATGTGACTTCTCAAATCTACACCTCATTTCACCTTTATCCCTCAAATTTGGAAACACAACTCCATGATTATGCTTTTCACTGGAATAATAAACCCCACAAATATTTGAATAAGCTAAATAATGAAATCTCTCTATTTTACATTATCTCTTAGTACTGCAGACTTGCTTTTGATACATTTATTTTTTGGTGCAAACATAAACTCAGTATTATTATTATTAATATCAATGTTATCCATAATGTTAGTTAATACATTATTTTTATACATTTATTTAACAAGACTTGATCATCTGATATATAATAACAACAGTACCACCACCATCAACAACAACAGTGAAAATACCACCACTAATAATAACAATAAAATGAATACATAAATGCTTACAAGTCTAGCTCTAGAAGTTGGTCACAGATTAAATGCCTTCTAACATTCTTTGACAGTTAGCATATCTTGGAATTTCATTTTCAGATCTTTACAGCACTCCTCTCCCTCCTTCAAGAAATAAGGAGCTATGGTATGTAACTCCCTTCCCACTCTTTACATTGGCTGTTGTGATCTTGTGGTTCCCTTAAGTTGGAGAGAATAATATTTCTTTTATCTCTCTCTCTCTCTCTCTCCACTGTGATCATTCTAGCTTTTAGAAGATATGCTGAAGTGTAATTGTCACTTGGTACTTGATGTTCATGTAGATACTGACCAGCATTTGTTAATCTTTTCTGCCCTGTAGAGGAGGGAGGTTATTCTTCCCCTGTACTCAACACTGGTCAGGCCACACCTTGAGTACTGTGTCCAGTTCTGGGCTCCTCAATTCAAGAGAGATGTTGAGGTGCTGGAAGGTGTCCAGAGAAGGGCAACAAAGCTGGTGAGGGGCCTGGAACACAAACCCTATGAGGAGAGGCTGAGGGAGCTGGGTTTGTTTAGCCTGGAGAAGAGGAGGCTCAGGGCAGACCTCATTGCTGTCTACAACTACCTGAAGGGAGGTTGTAGCCAGGTGGGGGTTGGTCTCTTCTGCCAGGCAACCAGCAACAGGACAAGGGGACACAGCCTCAAGTTGTGCTGGGGGAAGTATAGGCTGGATGTTAGGAGGAAGTTCTTGCCAGAGAGAGTGATTGGCATTGGAATGGGCTGCCCAGGGAGGTGGTGGAGTCACCATCCCTGGGGGTGTTCAGGAAAAGCCTGGATGAGGCACTTAGTGCCATGGTCTGGTTGACTGGCTAGGGCTGGGTGCTTAGGTCGGACTGGATGATTTTGGAGGTCTTTTCCAAACTGATTGATTCTATTCTATTCTATTCTATTCTACTCCTATTCTATTCTATTCTATTCTATTCTATTCAATACATCCAAATCTCTTGGCCACTAAACATTTAATTTACACCTTCAGAAAGTAAGAATAAGCAGGAAAGTCAAGCAGGGACTTGAAGAAGGATTCACAGAATCACAGAATGATTCAGGTTGGAAAAGACTTTCAGGGTCACCAAGTCCAACCAATATGCCTACACTGCAAAGTGCACCCTAAACCATATCCCCAGGCACCACATCCAAACGACTCTTAAACATATCCAGGGTTAATGACTCAACCTCCTCCCTGGGCAGCTCATGCCAATGCCTGACCACTCTTGCTGTGAAAAATTCTTCCTAATGTTCAGTCTAAACCTACCCAGTGGCAGCTTGAGGCCATTCCCTCCTGTTATATCACTATTTACCTGTGAGAAGAGATCAGCACCCCCCTTTCTACAACATCCTTTCAGGTAGCTGTAGACAGCAATCAGGTCTCCCTTTAGCCTCTTCCTCAAACTAAGCAGCCCCAGCAACTTCAGTTGCTCCTCGTAAGATTTTTTCTCCAGGCCCTTCACAGCTTTGTTGCCCTCCTCTGCACTCACTCCAGCACCTCCACATCCCTCTTGTATGGAGGTCCCCAAAACTGAACACAATACTCAAGGTGTGGCCCCACCTCTCTACTCCTGCTGGACACAGCATTTCTAATCCACACCAGGAAGTGACAATGATGTTTTTATCTGTTCAATGCATAATGCCAGGCCTGCAGTGACTTTTAGGACATCAAACAATATCTGGTGCAGTAGCTTGCTCACAGTCTCACAGTATTACCAAGACTGGAAGAGACCTCACAGATCATCAAGTCCAACCTGTTACCACAGAGCTCAAGGCTAGACCATGGCACCAAGTGCCACGTCCAATCCTGCCTTGAACAGCTCCAGGGACGGTGACTCCACCACCTCCCTGGGCAGCCCATTCCAGTAGCCAATGACTCTCTCACTGAAGAACTTTCTCCTCACCTCAAGCCTGAATTTCCCCTGGCGCAGCTTGGCTGTTGTTTTGACTCTTCATCCCAGAATGCAGCACATACTCTCTGGTCTATGCCCACGAGCTGTACATACTCATGCACTGTAAACTCTCTAATCTTAACATATATTCTATTTGGGGAGAAACTTTATTATCCACCAAAGATGTCAAATTGCATATCACAGGAGAAAACAGTATGACACTCAGATCTCAACTGAGCTGATAGAGCTTGCAGGTTACGAATGTAAGTAACTCAAAAATTATCTGAGTGTGATTGAGAAATACTGAACAAAGAACCACAATTCTACTGCCATACTCAGTTTACAGAAGGTTACAGAACATTTAGCTAAATTAAAGCACTTGTTCTTTGCCCCTGATGGATAAGTACTTCTACCCTGACACCACTTGATGACCAGCTGATGGCCCAGTGCATGAAGATTGATTGCTCTGTTCTGTGCAATGTTGAATTTTGGAAAAGGTTAACCTTATTTAAAGCTTCCATCAGAATCTGCACAACATTGTGTGAAGATGAGTTCCTTGGGTTAATTATCTCTTACAAGAAAAACAATGCCAGGTTTAAAAGCATTGGTTTTAAATGTCAGACTAACATCCATGCAGACTTTACAGAAATAAATAGACTAGAAAACCTGACATACTTTCACTGTATCTCTTTTTTTGTTTCTTTGGATGTTTGTTTGGTCTGGTTGAGATTTTTTAGTTGGTTTGGGTTTTTGGTTGGTTGATTGTTTTGTTTTGTTTATGTATCTTGGTCTGAGTTCTTCTAAATTCTCAATCTCTACTTCCAGAGAATATACAGTCCACTCACTCAACACTACATGGTCATTGCTGTTCTCCTACAGATCTTTTATAGTCACACTTCTTTTTTCTTTTTTTTCTTCAGCATTTCTATTAATGACATGATTAAAATTGGAAAAAATAATTATCCAGGGCATGTCTTCATTCTCCAGTCTGTAGTGATGCACAGATCTTTTCCACAGGATCCCACTAACTAATGTTTTGCTCACAGTGCATTGGAAGCATTGTACCAAGGTAAAATTAACATGGCGTGGATCAGCCCTCGAGTTTTTTACCTGTAATTAGAAATGGGGGCTGGAATGGACCTCAAAACATCATCTGATCCAGTCTCCCTGCCAAAGCAGGACCACCTAAAGTAGACCACACTGGAATGTATTCAGATAGTTCTTGAATGTCTCCAGAGAGAAAGACTCCACAACCTCCCTGGGCAGCTGGTTCCAGTGCTCTTTCACCCTCACAGTGAAAAAATCCTTTCTCAGGTTCACAAGGAACCTCCTATGCCTCAACTTCCACCCATTGCTCCTTGTCCTGCCACTGGGCATCACCGAGAAGAGCCTGACTCCATCCTCCTGGCACTCAACCCAATATATGAACATATTAATTTTCTTGCTATGATTACTGATATACAATAAACAATAGTCTTAATGCATGCAGTTTTTCACTACCTTGCCTTATTTCTGCTTCAAATTTGGAATAATATAGGTGGAAAAGGGACAAAAATGTAAGGTTCTGGCTCTTTCATGCATCCTGTTTCTGATGACTTTGGCTTTAAAATGTTGCCTGCTGGCCTGCACAAGGGACTGAGTCTCAAATGCTGCCAGCTGGCTGCATATCATAAGGGAATAAATCCCAGTGACATAAGTGTTTTCTTTATGAAGTAGTGACTTGAAGAGTATTATGATAGCGGATAAAAAGACGCTGCAGTACTTTAAAATGGAACAAATGTATTCCTGGTGGACTGAGAGTCAAAGGCGATTTTCCCTCCCATCCCCGTTCCTCCCTGCACTAACTCTGCATAGTCTGATTTTGTGTGGAGGAACTCCAGGGGTTTGGAACTGACAGAATTTATTGCCGCAAGGAATGGGAAAGTTACAGCTTTGCAAAGCTTCTTGTCTGCCTATCACTGCTTTGAATGAAGGTTTCAGGCTAACTGAATCTGTACTAGAATAGATACTATCATATTGGTAGCACCTGAAGGTTTGATGAAACATCGTGGATGCACTGCAGTAGGAGTCCACTCACATTTGTGGAGGAAACAAAAAAGTCATTTCCATGCAAATTCCAAGGGAAGTGTAAAATGAGAAGGAAGGAAGGAAAAAAATACCCAAACCAGTCCCCCCAAAACTCCAGGTTCAGTAATCTATCTTGCCTGGTCCATGCAGTAATAGCATATAGCACCAATTCATCTTTTTGTTTGGGATTGCCTTATTCCCTTCCATGGTTCCCAAAAGGAATTCATCAAAGAGCTAACATGGGCTATTATAATATGGAGACTCTTGTGTGAGCTCTCCACGTGCATCCGAATCATCCCATCTCTCTGGTGGTTGCAGTATATTATGTCTGACAAATAATTTCATGTTAACTGGGACCAACTAAGTCTGATAAATTGGATGTGCTTAATACACTTGCCATAGGGAATATCTAAAAGATAATGTGGGTTTAGTGCTTTCAAAAAGAATTCCTGTTGCTGAAAACTTTGGCAGAACAATTTTCTCTAGTTTTGCTGGCAATTGGGTGGTTTGGTCTTTATTTTTCCTCTCTCAATGCAGAGATTTCAAATGGAAACAAGAAAGCACAGATGTGTACCTCGGCGATTACGTGATGCCAGGAAGATATATTTTCACTGAAAGAAGAACAGATGAGCATTTGGATCTAGTCTACCTGGTCTTTTCCTGCTAAGCTCTTTATTGGCATGCACACACACACACCAAAATATAGAAAGAGTGGGGGAAAAAAAAACAAACCCACTAAGAAAACCACAGTTTGCTCTTAAGGGACTCTCAGTCCTACCAGTGTTCATGACCAGCTCAGCAGTCACTAGAGGAGTTGTCAGAACTATGTGAACTGCTGGAGCGAGTGCAGAGGAGAGCCACGAAGATGCTCAGAGGGCTGCAGCAGCTCTGCTATGAGGACAGGCTGAGAGAGTTGGGGCTCTGCAGCCTGGAGAAGAGAAGGCTTTGAGGAGACCCTAGAGTGACTTTCCAGTATCTGAAGGGAGCCTACAGGAAGGCTGGGGAGGGACTATTGACAAGGTCTGGTAATGCCAGGACAAGGGGGAATGGGTTTAAGCTGGAGGAGGGGAGATTTAGACTGGATGTTAGGAGGAAGTTCTTTACAGTGAGGGTAGTGAGACACTGGAACGGGTTGCCCAGGGAGGTTGTGGATGCTTCCTCCTTGGAGGTGTTTAAGGCCAGGCTGGATGAGGCCTTGAGCAACCTGCTCTAGTGGGAGGTGTCCCTGCCTATGGCAGGGGGTTGGAGCTGGATGATCCTTGAGGTCTCTTCCAACCTTAACCATTCTATGATTCTATGACTCTATGATTAAAGAAGAACCATTTTGACCAAGACTTACTTGACAGCTTTCATTACAATCTCCCTAGAAATGGAGAAGTATCTTTAAATCCACTACAGCGTAGCACACCGCTCAGTCTGGCCTTTCATTGTCGTGTTGAGATGTAGCTCCATATATTCAGATCTGTCTGTGGTTACTGTAGTCAGCAATCTTAGATTCAGAGACACTTATCCTCCTGTCTCCAAAGCTTTGATGATGTGTCCTTGGAGAAAATAACTGAAATTAAAGAGCTGTGGCAAGGAAACTGGAAAATATTTCTTACCTCTTTTTAGAGACAACCCCTCCTCCTACCTTTTTTTGACTGAAACTCTCTCTGATCTATGTTCCTTTTTTTTTTTCCTTACTGTTTTCATTTTTCTTGGAAGAAAAAAAAAAATAAAAGGGGCTTTACATGTTTCCAACAATGGCTAATGACTAGGTGCAGGTTTACAGATAACTGAAAAGTTATTTCTTCAAGAAATGTAGCTAAAAGCAAAGGGATGATTTTAAACTCAATCTTCAGAACTTGGTGTTTCAGCAGAATTTTAGTGAGCCTTAAAGGGTGTATGGATTGCATATAACCCCTTTTACATATTCAACTTTCCTATAGTGATTCCATTCTTCCAGAAATTATCATTCAGTGCCAGTCTAATGTTCTTCCACTACAAGTTAAGTTATAACAACTTCTATGAGTAGATGTAGATCAGTTCAACCATATGCAGTGGTAGGCCTGATAGGGCAAACATGGGCTTATCCATTCCCTGTCTTCCCCAGACATGTTCACCTGCTCCTCCTGTGCTGGGGGAAGCAACCATGGGAAGGGAGGGTGAAAGTCCTGGCTTCACCTAATATGGTGAAGCCTGGGAAAGTGCCATTCCGATTGGCTAATCTATGTCCAATGCCCCATTAGTCTCGGGCTGGATATTGATAAAAACGCTAAGCAGGTAGCACGGGGGCTGCTGTCTCCTCATTTTGCATCCTGCATTTGCCTGGAGAGCTTACCAGGAACAGGCTTGAAATGCCTGCAGGCATAGTCAGCGTGACAGTTGTGCTGAGACCGCATACCGCACTGCATCCTGCCTGTCCCTCTGCAAGTCTCCTGTCAAGATGGGAAGTCCTGGAGTTACACAGATCATCCAGAAGAGCCAGGAGACAAGGTCAGAGATTGTCTGCCTCCTTTCCCCAGAAGACTGGGAAGATGGACTAGATAGATGATCTCTGAGGTCTTGAGCAACCTGTTCTAGTGGGAGGTGTCCCTGCTTACGGCAGGGGGTTGGAGCTGGATGATCCTTGAGGTCCCTTCCAACCTAAACCATTCTATGATTCTATGATTCTATGATCTTGGAAGTCTCTTCCAACCTGGTTGAGTCTATTCTATTCTGATTCTATTCTATTCAAGTCTCAGCAGCCGACAAGACAAAGTTCCCTGAAAGTGTTTTGAGTACTGTCTGATTTATACTTTGTGAGTAACTACCTAAAAGCCTCTTCCAGTATAATATTTGTGTTTGCCACTTTAAGAAACAAGTGCTCTAGTTTTGCCTGCTCCCTGCGTGTACAAATTTCCAACCTGTGCATTTTGAACCTTCTGAATCAGCGTTCTGGCGAGTTTCAGCCTTAGTAAACAGTTTTCATTGATATTAACAATCATTGTCTGGACAGCAAAGCAAATACAGATTATTAATTTTGCATAATCTGTCACACCATAACTGTCCATTGGTTTTCACTATATATAGATATGTTTTCTTTTTTTTTTTTTTTGCTCTAAGTGCCATGTTTTGAATCTCAGGATTCTTTCATTGTCCTCCAAGAGTCTTTCTGAAATCACTTGGAGAAAGTTCAGCGTCTTAAGTATTGCCAGACAACAACTCAATTTCAAAACCACAAAGAAAGCAGATTTTCCAGATGAATTCTGCAAGCCTAATCTTGAAAGGGTTTTGTTGTTTTCTTTTCCAGTACTTTCAGTCCATCCTTAACCCTCATTCAAAGATTATTACTGAGATATTGACAGTCTGTAAAACTACAGGTTCCTAGTAAATGTAAAAACATTCTGTACAATACTGCTCTCCAGGTGCATTTGAATTAGCTGCAGGCAGCTTTTCTCCTAAGTAGAACTCATAAATTACCAGACATCCTTACGTGGAAAACAACTCTGTTGTGCTATTAGGGAGAGATGAGGATCTAAACTTGATGGATGTGTTATCCTGACAGGAGCAGATCAAATGTTTGACTTAGCATGCCCTTTATTTGAGGTAATGTGACATGTACCCTGTCAAATCGTCAGTGGCTAGTATGAAAAATATCTTCAGATGGAAACACTTCTCAGGCTTTAACATATCTTCAAGATCTCCTTCAACATCCACAGTTTCACTGGTTAATCCTTGTATATTTCCACCAGCCAGATACAAGAAAAGACTGGATGAGGCACTCAATGCTATGCTCTAGTTGACTGGATAGGGCTGGGTGCTAGGTTGGACTGGATGATCTTGGAGGTCTCTTCCAACCTGGTTGATTCTATTCTATTCTAAGACTTCATGTAGGAGAAGAGAAATGGGCAGTGGTAGTATGTTCTAAGCATACAAAAGTTGTTTACTGTGAGGGTGGTGAAACGTTGGAACAGGTTGCCCAGCAAGCTTGTGGCTGCTCCCTCCCTGAAGGTGTTCAAGGATAGGTTAGATGAGGCCTTGAGAGACCTATTCTGGTGGGAGGTGTCTCTGTCATGCTGGAGGGTTGGGGCCAAATGATCCTCGAGGTTCCTTCCAACCTAAACCATTCTATGATTCTATGATTGCATGAAAACTGAGGTGAGAAGAAAAAGAGAAAGTAAAGGAGTTATAATCACAGTTAAAGTGTGACATGCCTGCCTAAGATGCTAATAGCCCAGTTTTCCTGTCTTTCACACTGATATGAAATATGAGTGACAGCACTGGAATAGAAAATGGTGAAAAGCATGAGAAAGACAAGTCTTCATTGGGAGTTAGAGGCAGTCATAAACACCTACACCCTGCTTTAAGATTCCTTCTATCTAAAAAGTCAGACAGCAAAACATATGTGAGTTGCCCACCCTGAAAGATGCTGCATGCACTTGTGCATGATTTATTTAACTCAATGTTACATATTATATACTGTTTGGTTTAGAATGGCAATAAGCAAATTTTCACTTGGAACTTTTTTCTACGGTGTAGAGAGGAATTTACTCAACCATTTCAGGGCCAGGGGATAATTCTGAAAAGGCATGAGTGTAACCACTGATGGTATGATCAGTATTGTTGGAGCACGACAAAATGCAGCCTGTTTTCAGGAGAAAATGGCTGCCTAAAAGGTTGAATTTCACTGGAAAGTTTAATTCCTGAATAATAAAAAAAAAAACAACTACAAAAGCCTGTAAGAAAAATATCAGAGATAAATTTAAATCTGATTGTCTAAAAGTAAAAAAATAGATTGTTTAATTAATGTTACTGGAGATGATTCTGCCCCTCTACACTGTTCTTGTAAGCCCCCCACCTGGAGCACTATGTCCAGTTTTGGAGCCCCTATTGCCTATGGCAGGGGGTTGGAGCTGGATGATCCTTGAGGTCCCTTCCAACCTAAACCATTCTATGATTCTATGATTCTATAAGAAAGATCTGGACATGCTGCAACATGGCCAGAGAAAGGCCATGAGGATGATCAGAGGGCTGGAGCTCCTCTCCTGTGAAGACAGGATGAGAGAGTTGGGTTTGTTTAGGTTGGAGAAGAGAAGGCTCCAAGAAGACCTTACTGTTGCCTTCCAGTATCTGAAGGGAACCTACAGGAAAGCTGGTGAGCAACTTTTTAGGGTGTCAGCTAATGATAGGACTAGAGGGAATGGATCCAAGCTAGAGGAGAGGAGATTTAGATTAGACATTAGGAAGAAATTCTTCTCCATAAGAGTGGTGAGGCACTGGAACAGGTTGTCCAGGGAGGTGGTGAAAGCCTCATCCCTCGATATTTTTAAGGCCAGGCTGGATGTGGCTCTGAGCAACTTGATCTAGTGGAAAGTGTCCCTGCTCATGGCACTGGGGATTGGAACTAGATGATCCTTGAGGTCCCTTCCAACCCTGACAATTCTATGATTCTAAAGTCAAACACCACTTTTAATCACATTATCAAGATGTCCATGTAGCCATTATACAATTCGAAATTCATGACAAAATTCTAGTCCCAAGATTGCTTTACTAACCTTAAAAATCTGTCACATTAACCAATCTGCTTTATTCTTCTACCAACACCAGAAGATTTAGGAAAAAGATGACATTTGCTAGACACAGTTTTTATTTCCTTTTTTTAATGTAGAATCATAGAATCAGTCAGGGTTGGATGGGACCACAAGAATCATCTAGTTCCAACCCCACTGCCATGGGCAGGGACACCCTAGTCTAGATCATGCTGGCCACAGACTCATTCAGCCTGGCCTTAAACACCTCCAGGGATAGGGCCTCAACCACCTCCCTGGGCAACCCATTCCAGGCTCTCACCACTCCCACGGTGAAGAACTTCCTCCTCACCTCCAGTCTGAGCTTTGTGACAGAGCTTTATTTATTTAGAGAGCATGGTAAGACACTTGACCTCTCACAGATAGACCTTGAAGTTTATGAACAAAAGAGAGCAATTAACAACTCGGTTGCCTACGACAAATTAGCAGCAAATTGAGTTGTTACAATGTTCATTTCTATTAGAGTCAATATTTCCATCTGCTGTGTTCCAACTAAAGCTCTGCAATATTTACAGCATAATATTCATGCCAAGATGCACTACTCAACTCTTACACAGAATCATAGAATCAACCAGGTTGGAAGAGACCTCCAAGATCATCCAGGCCAACCTAGCACCCAGACCTATCCAGTCAACCAGACCATGGCACTAAGTGCCTCAGCCAGGCTTTTCTTGAATAACTCCAGGGACAGCAACTCCACCACCTCCCTGGGCAGCCCATTCCAATGCCAATCACTCTCTCTGGCAAGAACTTCCTCCTAACATCCAGCCTAGACTTCCCCCAGCACAACTTCAGGATGTGTCCCCTTGTCCTGTTGCTGGTTGCCTGGGAGAAGAGACCAACTCCCACCTGGCTACAACCTCCCTTCAGGGAGTTGTAGACAGCAATGAGGTCTGCCCTGAGCCTCTCTTCTCCAGGCTAAACAACCCCAGCTCCCTCAGCCTCTCCTCATAGGGTTTGTGTTCCAGGCCTCTCACCAGCTTCATTGCCCTTCTCTGGATACATTACAGCATCTCAACATCTCTCTTGAATTGAGAAGCCCAGAACTGGACACAGCACTCAAGGTGTGGCCTGACCAGTGTTGAGTACAGGGGAAGAATAACCTCCCTCCTTCTACTGGCCACACTGTTACTGATACAGGCCAGGATGTCATTGGCTCTCTTGACCAGCTGGGCACACTGCTGGCAAGTGATGTGAGGAAAAAAGAAGAACCACATTAAAAACTAAGATTTTATAAAAAGTAGAAAGTTTTGGGGTAGGAGACATAATAGGTTAGTGCAGCATTATCTGTGCCCTTGGAATATATTACAGCTATACAAGACATTAATAACCTGACACATGCTTCCTTATGATATACAATGCATCAAATAAATCAAAATGATTTTTCTGTGATAAAGGCAGCTATATTATACCTAGGGGTAGTCAATTAAGCAATAAGACATGACACTGGGTATATTGCACTAATTCATCTTCAGCTCAGTCATGAAAGGTGTTGACTTATCTCTTTCAAGCTTTCTCCCACCCACTCCCAGCACTTTCAGTGGAAGCTGAAGCTATTCAGTACCTCAGAGAATTAAACCTTCAATAATTTGCATTTTGGTCTGATGCCCTCTTAAAGATTTTTTTTTCCCAGGTACTTGGGTATCAGTTTCCATTCAAGACCTAATTGGATGTGCCTGACTATGAGTTACCTTCAAAGCATTAATGACTAGTAGTGTGATCAGCAGGACTAGGGATGTCGTTTTGCCCCTGTGCTCAGCGCTGGTCAGGCCACACCTTGAGTACTGTGTCCAGTTCTGCGACCCTCAATTTAAGAGAGCCCAATTTAAGAAAGATGTTGAGGTGTTTGAATGTGTCCAGAGAAGGGCACCAAGGCTGGTCAGGGGACTGGAGCACCTTATGAGGAGCAGCTAAGGGAGCTGGGGTTGTTTAGCCTGGAGAAAAGGTGGCTTAGGGGAAACCTTATAGCTCTCTACAGCTACCTGAAAGGAGGTTGTAGCCAAGTGGAGGTTGCTCTCTCCTCCCAGGCAATCAGTGACAGAATGGACACAGTCTCAAGCTGTGCCAGGGCAGGTTTAGGCCAAAGCACAAGGCAGAGCAGAACACATCATCCAAGAGCAGTGAGGCAGGGCAGAGCAGAGCAGGATGTAGAGCAAAGCAGCACACACTGAGGCAGAGGCAGCTCTGTGAGGCAGAGACAGCAAGGCAGAAGCGGCACAACAGAGATTCACCAATCAAACTGGCATTTGCAAAACTGATCATATTAAGTAAAGCCAGGGCTTGCTTACCCTTATTTGGGCAAGACAAGTACCTAACCACCAGTGGGTACCTGTTTATCAGTTTGGGAGGGGACATAATGGCGCAAGTCTTTGTTTTCCTCCTGCCATTGCTTCCCCCATCAGCAGAAGCATGGGGCAAGCCAGGACATCTAATAGGTCTATCAGCCTATTAAAGTCACTGACATTGGAATGGACTGCCCAGGAAGGTGGTGGAGTCCCCATCCCTGGAGGTGTTTAAAAAGAGACTGGATGAGGCACTTAGTGCCATGGTTTAGTTAATTAGAAGGTGTTAGGTTGGACTCAATGATCTGGTCTTTCCCAACCTGGTTAATTCTGTGATTCTGTGACTTATCTTTATGTTCTACTTGAATTAAAATTGTGAGATACATATGTGTTTCTGCTTGCTTATAGCTACTGAAATGCTCATAGTTGTGAGGTAAAGGAGAAAAGATAGATAAAAACAGNCCTTTCTGTAGGCTCCCTTCAGATACTGGAAAGCCACTCTAAGGTCTCCTCGAAGCCTTCTCTTCTCCAGGCTGCAGAGCCTCAACTCTCTCAGCCTGTCCTCATAGCAGAGGTGCTCCAGCCCTCTGATCATCTTCATGGCTCTCCTCTGAATAAGTATATGTGTGATCAGTATATTTACTTCTTTTTTTCTTATTAATTTCTTTCCCTGATTTTTATTGTTAGACTATATGTCTGCTCGTACATATGATTTGCCTCGCCTTAAAGCTAGGGTAAAAATGCATCGGACACCAATTTACCATAAAGGACCATTTCAATAGCTAAAGGGCTGGGAAAAAAACATGGAAATTTGTCTGCAGGAAGAGAAGTTCTGGTGGACTGAACAGAAGGCAGCTGCACAGCTATCCCTTCATCATTTCATAAAACTGTGACTATGTGGGCTCCAAAGTTCATTTTCTTTCTCTTTACTCATTGTAAATTTGATGTCCACCTATTTCTGGATGGAAATGGCTCTCAAGTCTCTTTAAGTCCTGTCTTGTGTAATTCTGCACTTGTTAATGTAGTTGATACCATCTGCTAACCAAACTAAATCTCACATACTTGAGCTCCTTGACCATACTGATGTATAATGGGGGAAAAAAAAAAAAGTGGATGGAAAGAAATTTTCCCCAACCCCTTAAATATATTTTGTGTACTCAAGGCAGCTTCAAAAGCCTCAATTCCTTCTTTGTATTGATAACCTCTTCTACAAGTGGTGCAGCAGATCAGACTGGAGAAATCTTATGGAAGTGAATAGAACACTACAGAAAGTGTTTCTTGCTACCCTGTTCTGTATATTTTAAATAAAACATTATCATTATAATTCTCAGAGAATCCCATGAGCTGTTAACCACAAAGAAAACATAGAGGTTGTGAAAAAATCCTTGATTGAGAAAGTAATTAGATGCTTACTTTAAAGCCTGTGCTTAAGAGATATTATGTATCTAAAGAAAGATCACTGTGAGTGAAAATGTAAACTTCATTAGATGCTTACTTTAAAGTCTATGCTTAAATGATATTAAATATCTAAAGAAGGATCACTGTGAGTGAAAATATAAACTTATTAGATGCTTACTTTAAAGTCTATGCTTAAATGGAAGCATAGAATGGAAGCATAGAATCAACCAGGTTGGAAGAGACCTCCAAGATCATCCAGTCCAACCTAGCACCCAGCCCTAGCCAACCAACCAGACCATGGCACTAAGTGTCTCATTCAGGCTTTTCTTGAACACCTCCAGGGACAATGACTCCACCACCTCCCTGGGCAGCCCATTCCAATGCCAATCACTCTCTCT
>WAAF01001935.1:620184-656942 GCA_013400475.1 Tricholaema leucomelas | reverse complement strand
GATATTAAATATCTAAAGAATGATCACTGTGAGTGAAAATACAAACTTCTTAGATGCTTACTATAAAGTCTATGCTTAAGTGATATTAAATATCTAAAGAATGATCACTGTGAGTGAAAATGCAAACTTATTAGATGCTTACTTTAAAGTCTATGCTTAAGTGGTATTAAATATCTAAAGAATGATGGTTGTGAGTGAAAATATAAACTTCATTAGATGCTAACTTTAAAGTCTATGCTTAGGTGATGTTAAATATCTAAAGAAAGATCACTGTGAGTGAAAATATAAACTTCATTAGATACTTACTTTAAAATCTATGCTTAGGTGATGTTAAATATCTAAAGAAAGATCACTGTGAGTGAAAATACAAACTTCATCTTCAAATAATAATAATATAATATGTATTCTCACAACTCATTTTAAGACTTAAAGACTGATGTATATGCCACAACCCAGGCCCAGAGAAGAGAATTTACAATTTGAACAATATATGTTAAAAATCACCTGAATTTATTAAATATCAAATTAAAATAGTTGCATGCATGGAGAGCTTCTGAGGCAATCACTATGAAATTAATGTGGATAAAAGAATTGGATTCTCACTCAGAAGAATCATAGAATGTCAGGGTCTGGAAGGGCCCTCAAAAGATCATCTGGTCCAGCCCCACTGCCAGATCAGGATCACCTGTAGAAGATCACACTGGAATGTATCCAGATGGCTCTTGAATATCTTCAGAGAGAGAGACTTCACAATCTCCCTGGGCAGCTGGTTCCAGTGCTTTGTTTTGGCTATGTTCAGCACTTCTTAAGGCAGTTTAGGAGTCTTAAAAACCTCTGACCTCATCATTCCAATTTTCACTTTTCTTCACTGCATAAATTGAAATTGTTGTAAAGAAGTGGTGAATATCTCCTTCAAAGATGCCATGAAAAAAATCCCAGCATCAATATCCCATGAAAGTTTTTTTGTGTTCAGTTTAGGAAGTCAATTTAAAAACTCTTTTGGGGAAAAAAACGTAACAGAACTCTGGAGTAATTTTTCTGAAATAATAATAAGTTTGCATAACATCAAGACAGGCTTCATGATACCACAGAAGATAAAGTTACCAGATTTAGCATTTATTGGGTGGGCAGAAAAACTCTGTTTCAGCTATTCAAATGTCTCCCCTTTATGACAGTAGGAAATACAAGTCCCCATCTTATCTACATTTCTGCAGCAAGCAAGGATATGTAGACTAAAAAGAGAATTACAAGTTCATTAGGCAATACTACCTTTACATCTCAATGATCAAATAGTGGTAAGAAAGAGCTGCAGGCCATACCAGCCTTGCTATTTCACTTCTCTCTAGGCTCTGTGAGATTTTCTTTTCTTTTAGTGCTCTACTGTACTGATAAAATGATAAATCTCTTGCCACTGCCTTTTTCACACAAAAATAATTTCCAGTGCCACCTATTGGTGTAATATGAAAACATCTAACCAGCAAATTGTCTCACCACATGTAGGATAGAAAGTGAGAAATGTGACCTGTTGAGTTCCAGAGGAGTGTGCTAGTTTGATAGAATGTTTTGGTGAGGAGAACTAGATTACAGGCTGTGAAAAGGAAACAATGGTGATGTCTACTGCACTCATAGGCTTGCTGAGATGTGTAAGAACAAGAACATAAGCATAGATAACAGTCACTCTCTGGGCTTTGTGGGCTGCACCTCTCTCTTTAATCTAACCTCTTGTTTCTGTGATTATTCCATCTTCTTCCAAACACCCCTGGCCAACCCTCCAAGCTACCTTGAGCATAAGGCAAAGCCTGGGGTAAGGTAGAGGGATGGGAGGAAGGTGGAAGGGTGGTTGGGAGCCCCTCTTGGGGACTCAGGTTTCTGGGAGAGCTGTTGTGTTTCTGTATTACTTTTTAACTTGTCTATTTCTGTATATAACTGTATCTATTGTAACTACCTGCTTGTCTATTGTGCTAAGCTGTAAATATAAAGCTTCATTCAATCTCCAGAGCCCCTGAATCTAGAGCAGATGATTTTCCAAAGTGTGTGTGGGGGGCAAGTAGCAGCCAAACCATCTCAGAGGAGGAAATATACCTCCTCAATGTGATTTTTTTAAAAGCCTGGCTCCTTTTTAAAAGCAAACAAACAAATAAACAAACAAAACCTAAAACAAACAAAACCAAAGGGGAAAAAAACAAACCAACAAAACAACCACAACAAACAAACAAAACCCAACCTCAAGTATCTCAGCTATTTAGAAAAGTAAATCTAGTTCTGATCCAACCAGTGCTTAGCAGGAATATAAATCCTCTCTTTCTTCACAAAGTATTTAAGGAACAAAACAGGAGTTCAAAACTGAGTCCTTTCATATATTCAGTTTAATTAGGCTAGTACAGAGCCAATGTAGTCGTTGGTAAGAAAGAGGGGAGATAGAATAATTACCAGTGAGGTTAATCAGCATCAAATGAATAAAAAGTAATAAGCTGACACATAAGGCTCAGTATCTGCTTTTTTGATTTCTTGCTGTGGGATGCTTCCCTGACCACAGAATGTGTAGCAAACAAAAATAGTTATAGAAATTGAAGTTCTTCACCATGAAAATGGTGAGAGCCTGGAATGGGTTACCCGGGGAGGCAACTGGGCGCCTGTCCCTGGAGTTGTCTAAGGCCAGGCTGGATGAGGCTGTGGCCAGCCTGATATAGGGTAGGGTGTCCATGCCCATGGCAGAGGGGTTAGAACTAGATAATCCTTGTGGTCCCTTCCAACCCTGACTAATTCTATGATTCTATGATCTTGTGTTTCATCGCTCCAAACGTTTCTTTTTCCTTTAGAGTCAAAGCAAACAGAGTGTCTTCTGAAGGTAATTCATCTCACCAGTTACAAACACCTAATCTTGGGATGGAAGGAGTTACCTTCTTGAGTCAACTATCTTTCTCCATTGACTACAGAAGACCAGATTACTAGCTTGGACTAGACATGTAACTTGCAGGTAGTTAATGGTATCTGAATCCTACTGTTGAGACCCAGTACAAAATTATAGGAAAAACAAACAAACAAAGCCCCAACAAACAATACATATTAAAAAACAAAAATGAAAACAAAACAAGCAAACAAAAAATCTCAACAACCAAAACCAACCAACCAAACAAAAATGATCCCTGAACCAAACCACAAACCAAACAATGAGACACACTACATAAACTGAATAAGGCAGTTAAGTATAGACCTAGCTTCAAGGATGGAAACAGCTCTACCAAACTGCATTAAATTGTTCATTAAAGACATCATAAAGAAAGAGAGAAAAAAATAAAGAAAAAGCTATTGACAGCAGGTCTCAAATTGTTTTCATTTAACAAAGTTCAAATTGGGCTCATTTGCATTTTCCTGAAAGCATTCATGACACATTAAGCAATGTTTGTATAAACAATCCAAATACGTACTGAAATTCATTTCTTAGTAGAAAACCCCAGCAATATTACAAACCATTCTTGACTTTGAATTGTCTAATCATTGATTAAATTTTAAGGTAAAAAAAAAAACATGATCCATAAAACAATTGAAATAGATGCAAAAGATATTGCTGTTTGGAGCTGAAGTCAGATTTCATAATGGAAATTTTCATATGAGACACTGAGGTCATCTATACTATTTATACACTCTTCAATGGTCTCTTCTCACAGACAATTAGTGATAGAACAAGAAGGAATGGCCTCAAGCTGCCACTGGGTAGGTTTAGAATGGATATAAGGAAAAATCTTTTCAGGTAAAGAGTGGTCAGGCATTGGAATGGGCTGCCCAGGGAGGTGGTTGAGGTACCACCCTTGGATGTGTTTAAAAGTCATTTGGATGTGATGATTAGGGATATGGTTTAGGGTGAACCTTGTAGAGTAGGGTTATCAGTTGAACTTGGTGTTCCTGAGGGGCTTTTCCAAGCTGAATGTTTCTGTGATTCTGTGAATTAATTTTACTCAATCAGAATCCAAACCTAGATTTGTATGTAAGAATTCACATCTGGAAAATTCACTGTATGTAAGAATTCACATCTAGAAGGAAAAAAAAAAAAAGAACAACCAACAAAAAACCACAGTGGTGAAGTCAAGTACTTCTCCCACTTGCCATAGGAAGGACAAAAAGGAATCCACACAGTACGTTAGGAATGGTTCTGCTACCATTTTTTCATCCTGTTTTTCATAAAGCAGCTTCATCCTTCATCATATGGTCACCTGCTTCTGAAGTGCAGTGATTCTTTTGATTATTTAAAATATCAGTGTCAGAAAAAGAAGGGGGAAAAATGATTACCAGAAGAGGAACATTTATAACAGAGACAAGGAATTAACAGAACCCCCCAGGATGAAGATCGAGAACACGGAGCAGAAATTCAGAGCAGAAAAGTAGAAAACAAGTAGCTGGCTGATAGAAAGAAGCAGGGCTGGAGAATAACAGTGTGTTTTCTCTCCCACTGAAGTCAGTGGGGAAAGTCCTATTGACTTAAAAAGGAAAAGATCAGACCATCTTTACAGCGTGTGTTTATTCTGCTGTCAAGTTGGTATTCATGCTTCTATTTAAATCTAAGTCCATGATGTAGTGCTCCCTTCATTTTATCTGGTGTCTCCTTCTACTTTGCGTTCCTCTGGGTCTTTTCTTTTTTTTTCCCCTCATGGATGCTAGCTGTTCTGAATTCAGCCTCACTGGTGCTTGTATATTTGATTAAAAGATAGTTGCCTGGATTATTTGAAGTTGTGCTAGGAGTAAGGCTTCATCGTTCAAGGGTTATTATTACTCTGTCTCACACTCTATTTCTTTCTTTGTCTCCTAAGGTACTGCGCTGCCTATAATGAAGTGAATCCAAATGACTACTTTGAGGCTGGCAAAGAACCTGACATGCACACAAAATATTCTTTTAACATTGGTTTGAACTAATCATCCAAAGGGATTTTCTGTTCCGTTTATGGGATTTGACTCTCCCATGTGTTTCTCTCCTAATGCGATTGTACTGATGCAAAATCAGCAGCAGTGCTAAAAAGGCTGCCATGCTTTCAGTCTGCAGGACTTCATAAATAATTCTGGAGAGGCTAAGCTAGCCTCTGGCTAGTAATGGAGTTAGTCTGATGGAGTAATAGTAACATGGAAAGCATTAACATCTGCAGGGCATATCACCTCCTCTGTCTTCTTTTCTCTATACAAATGTGAGAGGACATGGGCTTCCCTCAGTGGATGTGAAGTTTCTATTCCCCTGTATTAATTCAATTGGCATAAAGAACAGGTAGGTTAAAGCCTCTGCTACAAAGTGCTAAATCAGAGGATGATATATTGTCAGTAGAAGAAAGCTTAGGGATAAGCTCACACAACTTAAGGTTTTGATATGACCTGGGAAACTCAGGATGACATTTAGAGTTTTCCTCTTTATTTTTGGGTTTTTTTTTAACAAATACTCCAGAGTGAAGTGAGCAGAGAAGGCTGAGCAGTGCTATCAGCAGATCAGGACAATACGTCCTCCTGAATGAGCTGCCTTTTTATTTTCCTACTCTATTTTGATCAGTATTTTCTTCAACCTCCAGCATTTGTCACTCAGTCTTTCCATTAGCCTTCCTCATCCTGCTCTCTTAACATTTTTTTTCCTCCTTTTCTGAACATATTTTATCTTCTCTTTGTATCCCATCATGGCCCTACAATTAAATGCTTTTTTAAGAAAGAAAATAAACCAACATATTTCCAACAAATCAGGAATGTAACATGGCATTGTTGCAAGTCAACTTAACCCTCTTTCTGTATGGTTTGCCCACTCTTAAACATTTACCAGGTAAACTTCAGGGCTGGTGTGATGATAGTGCTTCTGTATCGGATCAAAGCATGGACTTGGGTGTAATTTTGAAACCAAACTGTAATTAAGAATTATGACTGTACAATGAGGAAAGGCTTTTCAGCTGTTTTGCACCTGAAGTTCTGGGTGTGTAACCATAACATGGCTAAGCTTATGTAAGAAGAATTGGAAATGATAAAATTGCCAGCTTTGTATGTTGCTTTAACCATCAGATTAAGCTACCTCCATCTCTCAGGCAACAATGTGGGCACACTACATGCAAAGAACCACAGGATGACAGGATGTTAGGGGCTGGAAGTGACCACTGTAGATCTTTGGGTCCAAACACCCTGCTAGAGTAGGACTACCATAATCTCTACAAAGGTGAAGCTCAAACATCTCCTCCAAGTCTCTTGCTGGAGACTACTTAGCACTCATCACAGTCCCCTTCAAAAATGACTGAGAAGCCATACTCCCAAGACCAGAGACTTTGAAAATACACAGCTCAAATTAAAGTTAAGATATCAAATCCCAGAAGTGAGGTATGGACTATGTTATTTCTGTGCCCACTCTTTCCCTAAGGCCTACACTCCTTATATAGTGATCAGGTCTCTGTGCAAATGCAGGGCTGCTATAAATTCTTGCCATGACAAACTTTAAACTTACAACTCTAATTACAGAATCACAGAACTAACCAGGTTGGAAAAGACCTTTGGGATCATCAAGCCCAATCTATTAGCCCACACCATCTAATCAGCTAAACCATGGCACACAGTGCCTCATCCAGTCTCCTTTTAAACACCTCGAGGAATGGTGACTCCACCACCTCCCTGGGCAGCCCATTCCAATGGCCAATCACTCTTTCTATGAAAAACTCCTTCTTAACTTTCAGCCTAAACCTGCTCTGGTGCAGCTTGAGACTTTGTCCCTTCGTTCTGTCACTGATTGCTTGGGAGAAGAGACCAACTTCCACCTGGCTACAACCTCCTTTCAGGCAGCTGAAGAGAGCAATAAGGTCTGCCCTGAGCCTCCTCTTCTCCAGGTTAAACACCCCCAGCTCCTTCAGCCTCTCCTCACAGGGCTATGCTCCAGCACCCCTGACCAGCCTTGGAGCTCTTCTCTGGACATGTTATTGGCTTTGTTATCAAAAGTATGGAATAACATAACCACAAAGCTTGGCACAGGGCAATTGGGACCTAGCCTGAAAGGAATTGAATGTTTGTTAACTTCTTCATGAGCACTGAAAGAAAAGGCACTAAGCAACCATGAGGCTGATTTTCCTGATGGATTTGGTGGCCAGTTCTAAAACTTGCAAATTTTCTCCCACTGAAAATGTAGTATAAAATATAACCACAATCCTGCTGGAAATTCGAGCATAGGATAATCTACATCTAAGTCCTCCATAAACTTTAAAATAATTGAACAAAAACATATAGCATTTCAGCTGCTTTTCAATATGTTCTAAGGTTAAGGTTTCAGACCACATGCTCTGTAAGTCCATTGTGCTGAAGTGCAGTGCAAAAGGCAGAGTAGGGTTCTTTAGAAGAACCCCAAACATTAAGATAAACTATATGCTTTTGAAGATATACATATGGAAATATATACCATGAAATAACTATATTTAGGAGATTGCTAAATAATGGCTTAACATAGTTATAAATGTGTCTGTCTACCTGAGCTATCAGGGCAAATTCAGGAGGTTAAAGGTGGTTTTGTATTACTACAATAATTAAAGACCATTGACCCAAGAAAAGAGGTGAACAACCTACCTGGGACAAATAGACTCAAAATGTTTTTCTTCTAATTTAAAAGCAATAAAGAATTTTTATTGCCACCCACTAACATAACAATTCATTCTACGGGGTTTTTACCAGACAAAATATAGTTCAAAAGTTTCCAGAAGAGCTCTAGCAGTAAAGATGTTCTCTAAGAGGAGTGCCCACTCTGAATATAAAGGCCCAAATTTGTGTCACCTCATCAAGGCTGGAATTAAAGGCAATTTCCAGGAGTGGAGTTCACTTCTAGATTCTCTTTCACAGATTCACAGGTCACATCAGGTTGGAAGGGATCCTCAAAGTTCATGTTGTCTAACACACCTGCAGTGAGCAGGGACACCTGCATCTAGACCAGATTGCCCAGGATCACATTAAATCTGATCTTGAATATCTCTAGGGCTGGGGCTTCAACCACATCCCTGGGCAACCAATCTCAAGTTGTGCCGGGGGAGGTACAGACTTGATATTAAGAGGAAGTTCTTCACAGAGAATGTGATTTGCCATTGGAATGGGCTGCCCAGGGAGGTGGTGGAGTTGCCATCCCTGGAGGTGTTCAAGAAAAGGATGGATGGGACACTTAGTGCCATGGTCTAGTTGGCTGGATAGGGCTGGGTGCTAGGTTGGACTGGATGATCTCGGAGGTCTCTTCAACCTGTTCGATTCTGTTCCATTCCATTGTATTCTATATTTTGCCACTCAAAGACCTTCCTTGTTATGTTGCAGAAGGAAAATCAGTGTGCTTTAAAACAGTACTCAACATTTTCTTTTAATGTTCTAGTAGTTTCCCCATGAAATGCTGAGTTCAGTAAAGTTTTCATATACCATCATATTGGTGGCACTCTATTTCTCCCCTCTATAACCAGACACACTCTGCTACAAAGACTTTCAGACTATTAAATTACAATTTACCTTTTTTTTTTCTTTTTGATAATGTGTGTTTCAAAAGCATCAAAAGACAAAAATCCTGTGGGAAAATTATGCCCTGTTCCATAACTCCTTTTGTTGCTAAACAGAACCTTAAACCTCTTCAATGCCTTTATAAGGGGCTTTGCTTCTCAGATGCATTAAGCCACCCACTTCCTTTCCGTATTGTATTGTCATCCCCTTTGTGGTTTATTTCCCTGTTTGTCCTTTTTCAATGGTAGCATTTGTAGGAAGGGTCTTTCAAAGACATTGTGCTCCAGTCTCGATGGCAAAGGGTCTTCTCGTTGATACAACTGCCCACGCTTCTTTCACGCTGTTTGTAAAGGAATCTGAAAAATAACAAATATTAGGCTACCAAAATGGGCTTTGGTTTAAAATGATTTCTTTGTTTCACTCCAGTGACTTAAAAAAAGGATGTTTTGTAGGGAAGGGATTCCTTCCACTGAAGTTGATGTGAATTCTGCCATTAAAATTGGTGGAGACAGGCTGGTTTAAACAGCTCAAGGAAGTATTTTGCAACTATATCCCAAGACAGATCTATGCAAAACTTAGGGGAAATAGTGATTTTTGTTATCTTTTGATACTCTACAGGAATAAAAATAACTGTATGCCTGTATACAACTTGCCCATTAATTTTTGGCATCTAAAAGACTGCAAACTTTAATGTATATGCTTACAGGAGCCAGATTGAGTATTTCATAGGCTGGAATTTACAGCTTAGGTAAAGCACTGTAAATCAAGAGTAATTCCATTACAGATAATTAAGTTAGTCTACTCATGTTAAGCCCAGAAGAAGTGTGTGAAGAATGAAACTCTGTAATTACATTTGTTTCCAGAGTAGATAAAGCATCATCGATGTTTAAAAGGACATTGCTCAATAAATTAGTACCAAACAACATGTGGCAAACAAAAGAAGCCTACAAGGTATCAGTGATGTAGACCTGGTTTAATATTTTTTAAACTTATTTACATTATATCTAACCCACTAACTAGGTGTGCTAGTTTGAAGCTAGCTAGAATGTTTTGGTGAGAAGGATTAGATCACAGGCTCTGAAGAGAAAAACAGGGTGATGTCTACCTCACTAATAGGCTTGCTGAGATGTATAAGAACAAGAATCCAAACATACATAAGGGAGTCATTCTTCTTTTGCTGGGGAGCTTGGAGCTGCATTTTTTTCTCTCTCTAGCCTCTCTGCTGTTTCTCTGATTAATCCACTTTGCTTCCTAACCCCGTGGATGAACCTCCATTCTTCCTTGGGACTGGGGTAAGGTTGAGAGGGCTGGGAGAAGGTGGAAGGGTGGTTGAGAGCCCCTCCTGGGGACTCAGGTTTCTAGGAGGGCTGCTGTGTTTCTGTGTTACCTTTTACCTTGTATATTTCTGTATATACTGCAACTATCTGCTTGTATATTGTGCTAAGCTGTAAATATAAGCTTCATTCAAATTTCCAGAGCCATCTGAGTCTAGTCTGGGTGATTTCCAAAGTGTGGGGGGTGAGTAACACCCAACCTACACTAGGACAATGTGCGGCTGTCAGATCCCTCATTAAAGAAAAACAAAGTCAAGAAAACGTATGAAGATTTAAAAAAAAAAAAAAAGAATGGAATTTTGAAGAATTCTGATTGATTTTGTTTGTTTGGCTGATTAGTGTAAAATTCAAAGTTTCAAGTTTGAAACAGGACTTGTATGAAATTTGAGTGGGTTTGTCACAATTGTGAATTCCTTGTCAGTGAGTGCCCTAGGTTGAAAACAAATGGCTCAGGAAACAAGTCTAAGCACAGAATCAGGGATAAAGAGGTGAGTACTGAAATAGTGCTCTGTCCCAGGTTGTTAGTATTGAAACAGATATGGATGTCTGATGAACCAAGAAGAACAAAATTGTTCTCTGAAAATTGTTAAACTCTAATAAATCTAATTGCTATTTTAAGTGAGAAAGAGAATCAGAACTTCTTTTTTTTAGCCTAGAAAGTGTTGGGGTTTTTTTTTTCCTATGAATTATGAGATTGAAGTAGTTTATACTTAACATATTTCTGCTTTTAACCTTTATTAATTTTGAATCTGGTATCAAGTTTATTAGTTCCTAACAACATGTCAACATGGGATAAAAAAAAAGAGGAACAAGAAATTAATGAGATTTATCTCAAACTCATTAAGAAATAAATTATTTTTGTTTAATAAGAATGGTATAAAACTCTGCACCTCGTTTCTGCAGTGTACTTCAACAGGACTAACTCAGTTTTTAGTTCTTGCCTTTGGTAAACTTTGATCACTGACTGACAAATCTCATACTCCCATTTTTAAGTCTTCCTCCTTTTAAATGTTCCCTTGCTTTAAGCTTTCAGCAAGTAGTCACTCAGGTAATTGTACATTACCCTTATCAGTCCTTATTTCTCAGTCACTCATTCACTGTTTCTCATTCTTATTCAGGTGTTTTAGAAGACTGGTTCATATCCAATAGCTTTGCTGTATGATACTAGACATTCGATTTCACCCTTATCAACTTCCAAATTAAGGGATTAAACTAAGGAAGAAACATTTGGATTAAGGGATAAATTAAGGAATAGTTACCCGAGTGAGTTAGTGAAATATATGGATTTAATAGCTTTGTTTCTTAGACTTATTTTAAGACAAAAGGTGAAAGGGCCAAAGGAAAGGAAACATTATCTTTGTGTTTTCTTAACCCCTGGTTTTATTAGAAAGATAACCTACCACTGGAGAAAATTTAAAGTAACATCATGACATTCTAATTTGCACCATCTGTTGATAATTGCCAATTCCCTAACATGTCAAATGTGAAAGGCTGAGAGGATGGAACAGTGATGGATATGCATGCCAATCAGTTTTGTTTGCACTGGGGGATCTACAGCAGCTAGAAAAGACCCCAAAGCAGTTTGGGATCCACAACAGAAATAGTAGCATGAGCAACTAAACTGTCAGAAAATATAAACCAGGGAGTGCAACGTCTGTCTCCCTATACTTTGCAGTAGCAGCCACAGACCAGCTTTACATTTTTCCTTAAGGGTGATATTTAACAGAAGACATCATATGAAAACAGAATACATAGTTTCTCAGTCCTGGAGATATTTTCCTGAGTAAACAAGTTTAAATGTTCTTTTGAGGAATGTGCCTGGACAGCCACGCATCTCTTGTTGGATCAGCATAACTGGAGTTGATGCTATCTAGGTCATACAATTTCATAAGGCCTCTCTACTACCAGTCTCTGTTGTTAAACAGCTGAAGCCAGATGAAACAGTCAGCTGAATCAAAATAAACAACTTCTAAGTACAAGAACGATACGAGGATCACAGCAAATTAAGTTATTTTCCTTCTCGTCATTAGTTTTTCTCAGGCTGTGGAGACACTGCAGAGGGCTGTAATTCCAGGTGTTATTTTCCTTGATTTGGAGGGTATGGTCTTAAAGCCCAGAGAATGGACTAGCTCCCTTGAGCACTTCCTAATTGGATTCGATCAGAAATCATATGGGTTAGTCTGAAGAATTTAAATAAGAAACAATCACAGTTGTGAAGGCAGAAGCTTGGACTAGTGGGCACTGAGGAGCAGACTTAGGCCTTTTGACTTGTAAGAACGAGCATTAATCTTCTCTTTGTCCAGCCTAATCCTATATTCTGAGCAACATGTGCAGCAAGTATGACTGTTAATGCTAAGAGGTTTTTTTTAAGATTCCATTCTGAAGAACACTTTTTCCAGCCACCATTTTTAGCATTTTTTTAAAGGAATACAAATTTAGTACTTTTTAACAACGAGGATACTTTTTCACTATGCCTGAGGCATTCCTTAGCTGAGAGAAGATGTGGAGTAGGCTTAAAAGGAAAAATAAATAAAAACCCATCCCAAGCATACAGAATCTGCATGCTTTTATAAAAAGAACTCTTTGGATAGTTCTTATTCCCTCCCTAGTGTTTATGTAGGTACAATATTTTATTTCTATATATGAACATGGATAAAGACTTTAACACAGAGAATTAGACTGATGATATAGATAAAGAAGAAGTAAAATTAGACCATGATGCTAAAGGTGCATTTATATCTCTGTATAATCAACACAATTTATAGGGAAAAAATGATCTTGACTCTTTTACTGCAACTGCTTTCATAGCTCTGTATTTGTGAGAGGAGCTCTTTAGAAAAGTTTGACAATTGAATATCATGTAAATGCAGCAAAAACTGTACAGCAAAAACATTAGGCATGCTAATGAAAAAACATCATGCTAGCATCCTAAGAAATATTGTACCAGAAAAGCTATTAAATTCTTCCTCCTATGGGAACAGTGTGGCCAGTAGGACAACGGAGGTTATTCTTCCCCTGTACTCAACACTGGTCAGGCCACACCTTGAGTTCTGTGTCCAGTTCTGGGCTCCTCAATTCAGGAGAGATGTTGAGGTACTGGAACATGTCCAGAGAAGGGAGACAAAGCTGGTGAGAAGCTGGAACACAAACCCTATGAGGAGAGGCTGAGGGAGCTGAGGTTGTTTAGCCTGGAGAAGAGCAGGCTCAGGGAAGACCTCATTGCTGTCTACAACTACCTGAAGGGAGGCTGTAGCCAGGTGGGGGTTGGTCTCTTCTCCCAGACAACCAGCAACAGAACAAGGGGACACAGTCTCAAGTTGTGTTGGGGGAGGTATAGTCTGGATGTGAGGAGGAAGTTCTTGCCAGACAGAGTGATTGGCATTGGAATGGGCTGCCCAGGGGGGTGGTGGAGTTGCTGTCCCTGGAGGTGTTCAAGCAAAGATTGGCTGAGGCACTTAGTTTCATGGTCTAGTTGATTAGGCAGGGATATGTGATAGGTTGGCCTGGATGATCTTGGAGGTCTCTTTAAATCTGGTTGATTTTATGATTCTATGATTCTATCTGAAATCAAGAAATGTGAAAACAACTACTGACAGCTGAAGGTGAAAGAAAATATATTCTTCTTCTTTACTTACCCTTAGTAGAGTTTAAATTGTTTCAAGATGAAAGAGTTTTTGTTAGAACTGAGCTGATTTAAATCTGTTTGCTCTTCTGCTGCTCTTTCTATAGCATTTGTATCATTAGCTTCAGCTCAGGTAACTGTTTGTAAATGGGCAATAGACCAGTGAGTAATTTGAGAAAGAACAAAGACAGATATTGTACAATCAATATTCAAGCAGAGATGTACTGATTCTCAATTTTCTGTTCCTGCCACTGACTAGAGAAGCTACACATCTGCAGCCAGATCACCTTAATGGTAATCATCTCACAAACTAATGAGGGGTGGGTTTGTTCCATATTTAGGGAAGAGTCTTTCAAGAAAACATAATGAGTCTTTCAAAAGAATATAATGCTCTTGAAAATACCTTGAGTTCTTACCATACTTTGAATTATTAGAGTATTTCCTCTTAATATCTTCAGAAAATGAACAAGAAGTAATTAAAATTAAGGCTCTATTAAGTTTACAGACAAATTTGTCAGTATAGCCTACTGATTGTACAAAAGAATAGCTGTATTTCCTATTAAAAAAAGTCTTAGTATTCCGTTTGTTGGACTCCTCCTTTAAACAGCAGAGCCTATTTCATCTGTTAGTCTCTAAATCAGCATGATGCACTGATTCTTTAGATGATTTTTGGTATGTAATTGCAGCTGAGACTCTTTGGTCATGACACACATGCATGAACAAAATGTAATTAGCTTTGGTTTATCTGTTGTTCAATTCACATTGTAAAGAAAGATAAATGAAGAGACCCTTTGTTATTAAGATTCTCTCTTTTGAAAGGTCAACTGATGATAAACTACAAGCAGCAAACAGTGAAATCAACTGCTCTGTATCATTCAGGATCTCAAATGGAAAGACAATCTGGATTTCAATCAAACCAAAGGGGTAAAATCATCTGAATCAAACAATCCAGATGAACAAGAAGGTAAATCTTTCAGTAGTTTATCTAATCAGGTAAATAGGCAACTTAAAGAAGTAGTGCAATGAAAAGAAATCAAATACAAACAGAAAGAAGACTATAAACAGACAAAGTGAAAAGAGAAAAAAAATAGTTAAACTTTCTTTTATACTTCCTATATATTGAATCATAGAATCATAGAATCAACCAGCTTGAAAGAGATCTCCAAGATCATCCAGTTCAACCTAGCACCCAGCCCTGTCCAATCAACCAGACCACAGCACTAAGTGCCCTATCCAGGCTTTTCTTGAACACCTTCAGGGACGGTGACTCCACCACCTCGCTGGGCAGCCCATTCCAACAAAACAAAATCTCAACCAACCAACAACAACAAAAAATTAAGGATAGAATAACCAGGGAAAATATGCAATGAGAATAGGCAGATATCTATTTAAATTAATATTTTTCTCAGTTTTCTACAAAACCAATGATGCTGAACATGAAGACAAAGGTAAGGTGATAAGTGCGTGAATAGAGGTTAGGAAATGGAAATTACCACAGCTGAAGATAGATGCAAAATATAAAGACTGCAGAGTGTTCAATGCAGGAGAACCAAATCATTTTTATTTCAGAACTCGAGGCAAAATGGAACATGGAATTTCAGACATCACAGCCAGAATTTGTAATATTATTATTTTATTTCCTGACTTGTTTCAAATTAGTGAAGAACATAAGATAAAGAATGAAAAGGGGAGACAGATACATTAGTCTGATAAATAATAATATGCTAGGCTACTTCTGAAAGGCATTCTGAATAAAAAAAAAAAGAATAAGATAATGCCAGTCTAACCTGATAGAATTCATTGAAAAATAATTGATTTTTTTGATGGGAAAAGAGAACAGATCTAATCAATCTGATACCACACAGGAATTGTTAGTTAAAAAGCAGAGAGAAAAAAGGGATTAATCTGGGAATTATAAAGTGGGGAAGGGACTAGAGGAGGGGTGACAATAGGAGTAAAGAACAGGAAGAAACTCAGGTAAGAGGAAGGCTGCAACTGCAGTTTTCTCTGTGATTGGTCTCTTGAGTGGTTTCATTAATACTTTCTGTAATAACCTTGAAAGAAATATGCTATTAGGTTAAATGAACTATGTAACTTTTTTTTTTTTTCTTTTTAA
This sequence comes from Tricholaema leucomelas, assembly GCA_013400475.1. NCBI lineage: Eukaryota > Metazoa > Chordata > Aves > Piciformes > Lybiidae > Tricholaema lacrymosa > Tricholaema leucomelas. Next base: position 641,410 of record WAAF01001935.1, on the reverse strand, counting down.
ATTACAATATCAGGAAGAAAGAATCAGATGGCCCTGAGAACCAGAAAAAGAAGAATAGAATGAAATTCAATAGTAGAACATACATGGCCATGCATTTAGAAATTTTATCTTTAAAAAAATTATTAAATCAGGAATTCATCATTTGGAAATGACTGAGGAGGAGAATTTGACTCTGCACAGTATCACAGGATGTTAGGGGTTGGAAGGGACCATCAGTGATCATTGAGTCCAACCCCTCTGCCAGAGTCAGACCATAAAATCTAGCTCAGGTCGCACAGGAATGCATCCAGACATTTCTCGAAAGCCTCCAAGAAGGAGACTCCACAGCCTCTCTGGGCAGCCTGTTCCACTGCTCCATGACCCTTGCCATAAAGTTCTTCCTCATGTTGAGTTGGAACTTCCTGCACTGTAGTTTATATCCATTGCCCCTTGTCCACAACTGAGAAGAGTTTGTCCTCTCCCTCTTGACTCTCAGTCCTCAGCTATTTATAAACATTGATTAGATTCCCTCTAAGTCTTCTCTTCAGCAGATTAAAAAGCCTTAGGTCATGCAGCCTCTTCTCACAGGGCAGTGCTCCAGTCCCTTAATCATCTTCATAGCTTTCCATTGGACTCTTTTGAGTAGATCCTTGTCCCTCCCAAACTCGGGAGGCCCAAAATGAATGCAATATTCCAGGTGAGGCCTCACCAAGGAATAGTAAAAGAGGAGGAGAATCTCCTTCAGTCTGCTGGCCACACTCCTCTTAACGCACCCCAGGATCCCATTGGCCTTCTTGGCCACAAGGGCACGTTGCTGACCCACATCACATTTCCATCAGAAGAGTATAAGCATGACAAAGAGAAATGTGATCCTGCAAACTATCATTTGAAGCATTTTCAGAAATGACAGGTAGGAGTCAATGACACTGTACATGGCCAGAGTAAAATGTCTTCAAAAATACTATATATATTTCTGATCATCTACAATCAAGAAAAGATGTATTCCAGTAGGAATAACTTGATGCAAGGCACCTAAGGTCAGAAGAAGCAAAAAGAAACAAAGTGTTTCTTTGAGAATTTAGATATAGGAAAGAAGGCTGAGAAGTATGGAAATTATTTACCAAGAGTGAATGTGGGAATGCAAAGTGAAGGATGTGAGAATGGAGTGAAGAAGAATAACACAAATGGATCCTGACCTTGGTTCCCACCAGCTCCTGGCTACTTTATCTCAGAAGGGATCGATAACGGACACCTCATTAATAAGGAAAACAAGGCGTGGTTTATGCAGATGGAGTGGGTTGTCCTTGACTAATTATGCTAATGTGTAGGTGTGTGCTCTGCTGGCTGAGTGTATATATATTCGAACTGTAATGCAATGAAACTGACTCTGGCATAATTCACATCGAATCGTCTGGGGTCCTGCATGGCAAGGCCTTGATCATGTTGATCTGCAGGCCTTTGACCAAGGTTCCTGTGGCAAGCAATCAGGGAAGCAGCTAATTCTGCAACAAGTGAACACCAGGAAAACAAAATGGTTCAAGTTAGTCGACAACGCTGACACAGGATTACAAAACAAAGATCCCCAGTCAAGTCATAAATAAACTTAGGCACGAAAGAAGAGTAAAATTACTGCAATAAGAGCAGTAACATATCTACAGGAAGACAAAAGACCAAAAAAAAATAAAAATCCAAAGTGGAATTTATTTAGTTTATTTTAAAATATTATGTGATATATGTACCTGTAATATCAGGAGCTGATCTATATTGAAAAATTAATTTCACCCTAGTCCTATGTTCCTAAGTATTTGCTGACTTACTGGTAAGATGAACTTATCACTGGCTAAATCACAATTACAGATATTAGCCCTTTGTCATTCTGCCAGAGGAAATCCTTAATCAACAGCAGCAGTACAAGTTCTGTGTATGCAGCACATCAATTTCCCGGTGAAGTTGCAAGTTTCTCTTTTATTACTACCTTTCACGTTTGTGTTTTACATATTTTTTTCCAATACAAATGAGTGCCATTTCATCTAAAATAGATGCTGGTTTGCTACTGTGTTTTTCATTCACCTTCCAGTTTTTAAAAGGGAGGTTTATAGGGTAGGTTAGTAACTGGTGAGACTGCAGGTGTGAGGAGTCTGTCACAACATACTGTTTCAGGACTTTCCAGGGACTCCGTTAGAGCTATGTGTGTCCCATTGGGAAGGTAGGAACCATCTGTTTCTGATGGGATAAAGCTTCTATCTCTAACCCTGCAGGGCTGCAAGGTATTGAACTTATATTCTGTCTTACATTTAAAAGCAGAATGCATTTGGAAAGGAAGTTTGGGAGCAAGAAGGAAGCAATTCTCTTTCAATTACTGTCTGAAAAGACTCTGAGCTTGAGTGTGACAGAAATAATCCATGAAGAAATCACAGAATATGACACAGTTCAGAAAATGACACGATGCAGGAGGGACTAAAATGTTGCATTGACTTAATTTATCACAGTGTTCCAAAATTAGGACATAGTTAGACTCGTGATGTGGCTATTACTCACAGAGCTAATTAAACAGTCCATTCACTAGAAGGAAACTGATTTGAGACTTTGTCAGTTCAGGAGGATAGTGCAACAAAACCTCCATCTGTCCGTGTAGGTAGATCACGAGGACAAAAAAAAAACAACATAAAATGAATTTGGGAAAACTTTCCAAGTAGAAAGATGAATGTATAAAAGCACAGCAGGATGTCTACTAAATGTTATTTACTGGAGAATAAAATGAAGCAAAACAAACCAAAAAGATCAAGCAAAGAAACGTGAAATGACGTTCCCCTTTACGAATGCTTCAGCATAAACTGAAGAGGAATCTGACAACCTGGTTGAGGTGAATAAGGACTTCCTTTCCAAAGCCATGGGGAATTGATTTTGACAGGGGGAGGCTACACAGTTACCTATATTCCCTGCACCATCAGCAGTGTGAGAAGATGCATCTAGAAGGGTGGAGAAAAACACAGTATATGCTTCACTTCAGATTCTGCTGCAGGAGAAAGAGCTCCTACTGTCAATTTCTATATACTGCAAACCCTACCCTAGATCAGGCTGCCCACAGCCTCGTCCAGCCTGGCCTTAAACACCTCCAGCAATGAGGCTTCAACAACCTCTCTGGGCAACCCATTCCAGGCTCTCACCATTCTCATGTTGAACAACTTCATCCTCACGTCCACGCTGAATCTCCCCACCTCCAGCTTTGCTCCATTCCCCCCAGACCTGTCACTCCCTGATATCCTAAAAAGTCCCTCCCAAGCTTCTTGTAGGCCCCTTTCAGCTACTGCAAGGCCACAATAAGGTCACCTGGGAGCCTCCTCTTCTCCAGACTGAACAGCCCCAGCTCACTCACTTCCCTGCCTTTTCTCCCTTCACTGCTCTCTGAGAACAGCACACACTCTTATCTCGTGGTTCATGGGGGAAATGGCTGGCAGGGACTTGAGCTGCATTGTGCAACCCACTGAGACCTTGTGGGCCCCAGCTGGGGAGGGCAGTGTCGGCCTACCCTTAGGCTGACTGAGGGTGGAAGGGGTGGAGGATTCTAGCAGGCCAGTTTGGGCCTAGTGGGTTTTGTACTTATTCTACCCGATTGCCTTTTGTATATATCCTCTTGTAAATAGAATTGCTCTTTAAACTCCCAATCAGTGTGCAGTATCCTCATCCTTACTCTTGGAAAGGGGTAAGAGTCATTTCTGTCCTCCAATCCCAGGTAGGCTCATGGCCCCAGACTGGCAGAGCATGAAAACATCGAACTACAATTCCATAGGAACTAGGCTATTTCTGAAAGTACCTAACTAGTGGATTTCCTTCCAGGAATTTGATGGGATTTAGCACCCTGAGCTCCTAGATTTGGAGTTTCAAAATAATTGCAAAGATACAGACACTAAGAATAGAAGTTAAAAGTAAATTGTCAGGCTGTTTGCTTCTTGCACATTAGCAGAGCCACTGTAAATGGCCTGGAACATAAACCCTATGAGGAGAGGCTGAGGGAGCTGGGGGTGTTTAGCTTGGAGAAGAGGAGGCTCAGGGCAGACCTCATTGCTGTCTACAACTACCTGAAGCAAGAATGTAGCCAGGTGGGGTTGGTCTCTTCTCCCAGACAACCAGCAACAGAACAAGGGGACACAGTCTCAAGTTGTGCCGGGGGAAGTATAGGCTGGGTGTTAGGAGGAAGTTATTCACAGAGAGAGTGATTGGCATTGGAATGGGCTGCCCAGGGAGGTGGTGGAGTCACCATCCCTGGAGTTATTCAAGCAAAGCCTGGATGAGGCACTTAGTGCCATGGTCTAGTCGACTGGCTAGGGCTGGGTGATAGGTTGGACTGGATGATGTTGGAGGCCTCTTCCAACCTGGTTGATTCTGTTCTATTCTTTAGTATCTGTAGAAAGAACTGGCTTTCCTTTAGCAGTCTGTCTGTGTGGTGGTGAGTCCTAAGGGTCACAGAATGGGCTTGAGCATGCTTACCTGCCTTTCTGCATTGCGGCCAGAGGCAGGAAAACAGGGAAAAGAAACCCTGACAACCTAATCTGGTTTGGTCTGGTCTCACCAGAGGGGTTCATAACACCATGCCCCTGTCGCGTGCAAGGGCTATGCGCCCCCCATTTTTGGAAGAGAACAGCCTGTGGGTGCTTCCTTTTTTGGGTACATTTGGGAGATTGCCAAAGGTGATTGGGTTCCTCTCTCACCTGCCACCCACCCGCCACCTCAGCCTGCCATGCCAGCAGCCGATTCCACATCACAGCCCACGTGGAAACCACCACAGGACTTCTATGGAGTATTTTCCTGCCTACATTTTGGGCCACAGACATTTGGCTGAGGACTAGTGAGCATTCTTCATTCTTTATTCAAGTTGCTAAAAGAATTTAGTTAACCTCACAAGCAGTGAGTTAAGATGCAAGACTCTCTATCAAAAGTCATTCCTAAAACCTTTCAAATATTCCATTGTATAGAGACAATCTGTGAAATAGTTCTGCTAACCACATCCAAGAACTTGTGTGGATAGTTGTAAATACGATTGGGGGGAATTATCTTATTGCTGTCTACAACTACCTGAGGGGTGGTTGTGGCCAGGAGGAGGTTGCTCTCTTCTCTCAGGCAGCCAGCACCAGAACAAGAGGACACAGCCTCAAGCTGCACCAGGGGAAATTTAGGCTTGAGGTGAGGAGAAAGTTCTTCACTGAGAGAGTCATTGGCTACTGGAATGGGCTGCCCAGGGAGGTGGTGGAGTCGCCGTCCCTGGAGCTGTTCAAGGCAAGATTGGATGTGGCACTTGGTGTCATGGTCTAGCCTTGAGCTCTGTGGTGAAGGGTTGGATTTGATGATCTGTGAGGTCTCTTCCAACCCTGATGATACTATGATACTATGATACATGTATTAATAAATTATTTAATAACTTTTGAATCAACCTCATTGCATTTCATGCCAAACGCAGATTTCAGCTAAGTCTGTCCCTGCATGTTTATTCATGTGAATAGCGATATCCTTTCATGACCTAAGTTTAAGATTCAAAAAAACCTATATCATTTATTTACTCTGCAATTCAGAGAATTCCACTTTCATAGCTTCTGTTTTTAAATACAAGATAGCTAGGGTTGGATTACCAAGGTCTAACACTACGAAACGAAAATTAATGATGCATGTGGAGATAATACTTCATAACGCAAGCCAGCAGGGAGCTATTCTCCGTTAGAAGCTTGAGTGTGAAGGTTCAGTGTTGAAACCGAATGCATTATTTTATTAGCAAATAGTTACAGTTCTCAGAACTCTGGAAATTCTGTTTTCTTACAAGGTATTATTGGCAGATATTGGAAAGCTCACCCAAACACATTTGGGCCTGCTGAACCCCTTGAGATAATAATCTTTCCCAAATGTCAAAACAGTAATATGGAAGGTTATAAGAAGAGCAACAAAATTGTCAGCAACATGGAATTCCTGCAACAAATGAAATTAAAAGGGTCAATTCTAGTTAGATGTCAACCCTGTAAAGAGTTCACATTCCTAGCTTTAACTGTGTGAATGGTCATATTGATTTCATATTCAAAAATCTTCACAGGATTAAGGTTTAAATTGGGGTCAAATGTCTCCGGTCACTTATGTTGCCCTTCTTGAACTCCGTCTCACTTCTCACATGCTCAAAATTAAATGTTTGTAAGGTCAGAGTCTCAGTCTGTAAATAACGAAAGAAAAAGCAGATATGATGAAGCAATCCTGTATGCCACACTGTTAGAAAAATACATATGTCAAAAAGCTTCTCTCTGTACCCAGCCTATGAGAATGATCATAAAGAGTTGCACAAAAGGTCTTGCTGAATGATTCCCTCAGGAATAGATTTGTTGAAAACCGTTTGGACTGTGTCTCATGAGATTGAGACAAAAAAAAATAGGATATCTTCATAGGAGGGCTTTGGATGCTAGTCTTCAGGTATATGGTTGTATAATAAGGGTCATAACTCCAAACTCTACGCAGTGGATGAAGATGTACACCTTTCCCATGCCTGGAAAACTCAGGGCACCTAAATAAAAGGATGTAAAGACAAAATGATGTATCTATGCCTCTGGGGCAGCCTGAGCTACTCTAACTGCTGGTCTTGCATCTTCCTCCACTGTTGAGTGGGATTTTGAGTCTCCTCATTTCTCCAATTCCAGTATTGTTCCATAACTGGCTGTACTAAGATACTTCAGCCACTTTTATTGTGCAGTTTTCTGTAGATACACTACTGAGTTAAGGCCATTCAAGAAAGTGTCCAGCAATATCTGGTGATTTTAGATAAGAGATCAGATTAATACCTGACCATGAGGAAGAATAAAGAGGACAACAGATTCCAGTTATGGGCTTGCAGCATCATCTGTTAAAGAGCTCTCTTTCACCAGGAAAATCTAAGATACACTCTCTCAAAGCACTAGAGACAATGGATGTTCAGTTTTTAATTCAATTTTTAGGTCTCTAATACTGAGAAGTGCCTAACTGGACATTCACAGGTCTTGGAGTATGGGTCAGCATTAAAACTGAAACCTTTAGAAGAAATCAGTTTAGAGTTAAATGCGTCTTTTGCCTTATGTTTTTGGTTTTGAGGGGGATGTGTTTGATTGGTTGGTTGATTTTTGGGGGTTGGGTTTGGGTTTTTTGGGAGGTTTTAATAGATCTTATCCCTGCTTTGTCCTCACACTTGGAGCACTTTCATTATAGAAAGAAATATTCAGTTCCCTCTTGACCCTCTGCCTTCCCTCTCTCCCACTTGGTTAAAAAGGTGAGAGGACTTCCAATTCTACATGGTGAAGCTATTCCACCTTTTCTGGGTTATTTATATGTTCCCTTAAGAAGGTATTGAACCTACATTACAGGTGACTCTTCTAACTGGCACGTTTACTGTGGTCCTGTAGGTATTCAATTATTTCCTGGAAAGTGAGGCAGAAGAGGCTGAGAAACTCATCACTCTTACCAGTGGTGGTCCTCAGACAGGTGTGGATTCAGCCAGAAAAGAAATCAAACCAGATGTCTCTCAGATATCACCAACTATGAATTTACCCAGCTAAAATAATTCTGGAAATATGCATTTTACTAACCAAGATGGAACTTAGGCAGGGTCTTGACACCTCAGTGTTTAATGCTAACAAAATCAAACTGTCACACGTGCCAGGATTAAACGCCTAAGGGACATCACTAATTGGAATTCAGGTGTCCAAAGGCTTTAACCCTGGCTCCTACAATTAGTCATGAGGTGGAAGGTTGTGAAACTTGGTAGTGCCATGAACAAAGGTGTGCTTTATCTGTCAGATGTGAAGTCCTATTGTGCATCACAGCTTCATCTGCAGGCTTTTCCCTCCTCTCAGAAATACAGTCACTAGACTACAGTATTGTATCCTTTTTTTTAGGCAAATTCCATTTAACAACGAAACACAGGTGACAGGTATGGCTCTGAATGCAGTTTGCAATTTTCTTTCACTGGTATAAATAGAAAAATTATCTTCATGCCTCAAACTACAAAAGTAATTGCTGATTACTAGCTATAGAAGGAATTTCTGTGCAAGTTTGCTGGGAAATACCTTTCCCAAAGCAGTTTTAATGAGGATTCTCCTATGTTACTTCTGTTATCTTTTTGAACTCATATCCCCATCAGAATGTATGCATCTTCTGCACTTCTTTTCCAAGTATGTGCTAAACAGGCAAAGAAAATATAAAGTATGCTTAAAACACGCCCTGAGAACTAAGGGCCATGATCAGTTTATCTATATTTTGCTGTTGTATCTGTCTATTCATTTGATAGGATTTAAAATAAACTCCAAATAGAAGTAATTTACAAACACATATGTCTGGAAAGTCTGTGAAAAATACATACTTAGGTCATGTAAGCATTGTTGAAAATCTCGTACCCAGGATTCATCCCCCTTAGTATCAAACTCTTTTTGTAATGAGTGGAGAGAGAGATGTATCCAGAAGGCATTTTTTTTTTCTTCATTTCCATGTCCCCATGGAAAAGGAGAAGAAATCCAAGGAGAAGTTTAAATTTTTACATGATTAACCTTACGTGAGATAAATTCTCCATCTGAATTTCTGTGCCACTTGATTCTTGTCAAGATTAACAGGATGAATATTTTTTGATTTGTAAGAATAATGAGCAAAACTTGAGCATGTATTATACACTTTTACTTCATTCCTCAGCCCAGACTCCTACTGATGTACATGCCTAAGACACTGGCCATGGTGCTAAATCACTCAAAACTTTACCAAGCTGAGAATGATAATTGTATGAGGCGGAGTACTCTGAATTTATTAAACGTCTGAAAATATTTAGACTGCCATTCTTAATTTTCCCTATTTCTTCCCAAAACTAAAAGGTCAGTAGTGCATATAATGCAATGAAGCATTTGGAAATAAAGAAGTTGACACTGGTTTTCATTATTATGAGTTTTGGGGTTTTTTTTAACATTTAATTAATCTGCTTCTTATGATTCCACTTTTCACCACGTTTTTCAAATGTATATCCCAGAGAGATGGTGGAGTTGCCATCCCTGGAGGTGTTCAAGAAAAGCCTGGATGAAGCACTTAGTGCCATGGTCTAGTTGATTGGATAGAGCTGAGTGCTAGGTTGGATTGGATGATCTTGGAGGTCTCTTCCAACCTGGTTGATTCTATGATTCTGTGATTCAAAATGTTCTTTGAAATATTTCAGCCCCAAATGAAAATAAAACCCCACATGCACTTCTCAATATCCAAAAAATATTTATTGGAACATCTGATTTCTGTAGTTAACATGAAATATTAAAGCAGAAATCAGAATTTGGATAAAAATCAGTCCTTTACTTTCCCTGAGATGGTAAAACAAACACTCATGTCACCATGTATAAAAGATATACATGAAATCTCCTTTACTTTAAAGAAATCTTTCATCCTATGTTCCTGTTATTAAAGCATCCTTCAGAGCGTCTCTAAAGATTTGTAAGCAATGTAAATACCTAGTAATAAGTGGTTTCTTGTGTAAAAGAAATCACTCTCTGGCACTATATAACAGCTTTTATAATGTGTATTTCCTTTGTGTTCACAGCTTCACAGCGCTGTTATTTGTGTATATGGATACATCCAAATCTGTGTGCAGCTGTGTGCAGGATTCCGCTGATGGCAGCATAAAATGTATCTTTTCCTCGTTCAGCTGCGACAGAAAGAAGCTTGGATTTCTACAGCAGTTTCACCAGCACAAGTCAAAAGAATCTTGGATTCAGCCAGCAAAGTGACTTTGCATTCCCTGCGGTCTAAGCAGTATATTTAGCATAGGATAGCAGCTCCAGGAGGCATCAGCTGAGCCACTGCAAGCAGCTAGCAGTGGCTCCAGGAGTGAGAGCTAAGCATATCTGGGAATAGAAACTAGTCTGCTTCAGGTATGCTCATGTTGTTCATGTGGTGGCCAAAACAAATCCATCCTCATTGCTATTTTAATGCCATTTTAAGCTACCTCATGCATGCCTACACTTGTGTTATATTCATATTTCTTAGTTACAGTTTCATCAAAGCGTAAGAGACCAGACTTTGTGCCTCGCAATGGAGTGCACAATATTGATCTGGCAAAGAGGGAAAAAAGAAAAGGCAACACATATTTTATTATTATTTATTCACTTCATTTATTATTATTGCTACTTCCTGTCAAATCCCATCTCGCTGCTTCCCTTCACCCTTGCTGAGTATTCTCCCTACTCTTGCAGAGCTGTCTTCTTGCTTCCTGTCACAGGCAGGATAAAACACCTGGGTGCTCATCCTGCACAGCTGTACACATGCCACTGCCCAACCGTCTGCAGAGTGCTCCATATGGCCATTTCTCTTGTAGAGTTGGGTTGTCAAGCAGCCTCATCTGAGAAGTAGTGTTTACTGCATCATGAGAAAACATTGCATTAGAGTTAGCTACAATAAGAAGAGCATCAAACATCTACCCCAAACCCAACCTTTATCCCAGGTTCAAGGACATTTGATTTACTCGTTTGTCTGGGGGCAGGTGGGAATGTGTGTTTATTTTTTGAGCTTCTGTACTTTTCCCCTGCCACCTGTAAGCAGCAGTGCCAAAAATACCATTACAATGGTCGCTCATGCTATGTTTATTCCAGGTCTGCAAATGGAATACATTGAAAATTCCATCTCAGAATTCACTCTGATGAGACTAATTTGAGCCCAGCCCAGATAGTGGGTGAGTGACACAGGTGTCTGAAAAGTAAATGGAAAACAAAAAAAATCCAGAGACATCAATAATACATGAAATCCAGATGGTTCAGAAGATAAATCAGATATGAGACAATGTCTTAACACTGAATCAAATGTCCTTACAAATTGAGAGGATCCACTTGCTTGTCATTTTGTGCACAGTATAAGCCACAGCACAGCACAGAACTACAAAGACAGGAGCACTTTGGGATATTATGGAGAGAAAGGCTCTGAGACATTAGGAGTAAGAAGAAGGGAGCAAAACTCTCAGCTGATGTAAAGTTGCACAGGTTCAGAGCTTTCAAAGGAGTTACAATGATGTCTTAACTCAGAACTGACCCTGTATATCTTACAAATGTTCACATGCCTGAATTATATATCTTTTTCTTTCCTTCTCTTATTTTCTTCCTGAACTTTCACCATGTATTTATCACATGAGAATTACAATGTGACTGTCTATTAAAGACAGTGCTGCATTTTTAACCTATGTAGTCATAAGCACAAAAAGGTTTCTCATCAAAAGAGAGCTGCAAGCAACATCTTCCCTTCCTCCTCTTCTCTTTCCAGCTCAATTAAGAAACAACATATTTTTCCTCTCAGTGCTTGCCTTTTATCTATTCCTCTTCTCATGTTTCTCTGTTATTTTTTCTCCTTCATGGCATTGCAGTGGTGCAGAATGCTGATGAGATAATACTGAACTTAACCCCACACAGTCCTTTGCCTAATTTCTTCAAGTACTAGAAACATGCCCTGTGGTTTTCAAGGTTCCCTCCTAGCTCAGGCAGCTGATGCAAATCTTGTAACATCTCCACTTACTCCAGGATCAGAGGATATAGAGAGAATCTGCATCAAAACCAAAGTGTGGACACTGTTAAACTCCTTTATTACTTCTTATTCAGTTTTCTCTAAAATATAAGTGAGACTAATGGCATCCTGGCCTGTATCAGGAACAGTCTGGCCAGTAGGATAAGGGAGTTTATTCTTCTCCTGTACTCAACACTGCTCAGGCCACACCTTGAGTACTGTGTCCAGTTCTGGGCTCCTCAATTCAAGAGAGATGTTGAGATGCTGGAACATGTCCAGAGAAGGGCAACAAAGCTGGTGAAAGGCCTGGAGCACAAACCCTATGAGGAGAGGCTGAGGGAGCTGGGGGGTTGCAGCCTGCAGAAGAGGAGGCTCAGGGGTGACCTCATTGCTGTCTACAACTGCCAGAAGGGAGGCTGTAACCAGGTGGGAGTTGGTCTCTTCTGCCAGGCAACCAGCAATAGAACAAGAGGACACAGTCTCAAGTTGTGCTGGAGGAGGTCTAGGCTGGATGTTAGGAGGAAGTTGTTGCCAGAGAGAGTGATTGGCATTGGAATGGGCTGCCCAGGGAGGTGGTGGAGTTGCCGTCCCTGGAGGTGCTCAAGAAAAGCCTGAATGAGACACTTAGTGCCATGGTCTAGTTGATTGGACAGAGCTGGGTGATAGGTTGGACTGGATGAGGTCTCTTCCAACCTGGTTGATTCTGTGATTCTGTGAACACTTTTTATGACAGAAAATCATTTCTGTATCACAAAAATATTTTTCTGAGCCTCCCTTTTTGTCACATGCTGGGACTGGAGAGAATGCTTTAATGACTGTTTAGCTCTTGTAATTTTCAAATGATGGATATTTGAAAAATGGTAAATGCAATCACATAGGACTTTTTTTTTTTTCCCAAGAACATAAAAAATGCTGCAATATTTGCTTAGTTTTTAATGCTGTAACCAATAATAATCTTTGCTATTCAGATTTGGTGATATCACTTAGTTTAGAAGCTTTACTTCAACTATATTTATAACAATTTGAAAGCTGATCCAATGAAAGAATTCCCTTCATCATATAGGCAAGAGTATTAATTTCAAAATAATGGTTTTGCTACTATAATACAGACCCTTTCTACAATGTCTGTGCTGGTTTGAAGCTAGCTAGAATATTTTGGTGAGAAGAATTAGATTACAGGCTGTGAAAAGGAAACAATGGTGATGTCTATACTTCTTGTATAAGAACAAGAACACAAACACAGATAACAGAGTTTTGCTCTCTGTTTTTTGGGCTGCATGCACTTCTCTAACCTGCCTGACTAATCCTACTGCTTCCTAACCTCCCTGGCCGACCCTCCAAACTCACCTCGAATGTAAAACAAAGTTGGGGGTAAGGTAGAGGGGTGGGAATAATGTGAAAGAGTGGTTGAAAGCCCCTCCTGGGGACTCTGGTTTCTGAGAGGGCTGTTGTTTTTCTGTACTACCTTCTAACTTGTCTATTTCTGTCTATAGCTGTATATGTCGTAAATATCTGCTTGTATATTGTGCTAAGCTGTAAAAATAGAGCTTCATTCTTCAATTTCCAGTGGCTGAGTCTAGTCTGGGTGATTTTCTTAAGTGGGGGGGGGCAGGTAACCCCCACACCATCACAGTCTGCTGTAAACCAGAGGTTCTCCCATGCCACTTGAACGTAGGTTTGAAATTTGAACAGGCTATTGGTAAAACCATTCCAAACAGTGAATTAGAAGTTTCACAAGACTTCTTTTTTTTCTTCCTGAAGAATGGAAAATGTAATTTTTTTTTTCTGAAACATGATGTTTCCTCAATTGATTACAAATTAACATGTGTTATCAGAGCTGTCCTCAAGAGAAGGAAGGAAGAAAGATTGATTGGGTTGAATTTTCAGGGTAATATGAAACTAAGCTTTCAGTCTTCATTAAAAACTCAATGTTTCCAATTTTTCTTTTCTTTTTTTTCTTTGCTTTCTCCTTTTTATTTATATATTTTTAACGATTATTAAAACACAGAACAAGGAAAAATACAACTAAAACTAATAAGGAAATTTCCAAAGGTGAGGAAAAAAAACAAATCACCCAATAAAACTGCATTTGTTCTAGGCTCTCAAGGTCTCCTGTTATTCTGCTTTCTCTTATTTCCCTCATGAGATCCCACCTGGAGTACTGTGTGCAGTTCTGGAGCCCCCAACACAAAAAAACCCTGAACTCTTGGAGTGAGTCCAGAGGAGGCCACGAAGATGCTCAAAGGGCTGGAACAGCTCTGCTTTGATGACAGGCTACAAGAGTTAGGCTCTTCAGCCTGGAGAAGAAAAGGCTTCAAGGAGACCTTGGAGTAGCCTTCCAGTATGTGAAGGGGGCCTACAGGAGGGCTGAGAAGGGACTATTTGCAAGGTCTTCTAATGACAGGATGAGAGGTTATGGGTTTAAACTGGAAGAGGAGAGATTTAAACTAAATATTAGGAAGAAGTTCTTTACAGTGAGGGTGGTGAGACACTGGCACAGGTTGCCCAGGGAGGTTGTGGATGCTTCCTCTCTGGAGGCGTTTAAGGCCAGGCTGGATGAGGCCTTGAGCAAGCTGCTCTAGTGGGAGGTGTCCCTGCCTATGGCAGGGGGTTGGAGCTGGATGATCCTTGAGGTCCCTTCCAACCTTAACCATTCTATGATTCTATGACTCTATGATTAAAGAAGAACCATTTTGACCAAGACTTACTTGACTTCCTCACAGAACAGGTGATTAGGCACTGGAATGGACTGCCCAGGGAGGTGGTGGAGTCATCATCCCAGGAAGTCTTTAAGAAATGATTGGACGTGGGACTTGGTGGCATGGTTTAGCTGATGTGGTGTTAGGTTATAAGCTGAACTTGGTGATCTCAGAGGTCTTCTTCAACCTCAGTGATTCTGCAATACTATTAAAATATGGGCTGGATGTTAGGAGGAAGTTCTTCCCAGAGAGAGTGATTGGCATTGGAATGGGCTGCCCAGGGAGGTGGTGGAGTCACCGTCCCTGGGGGTGTTCAGGAAAAGCCTGGATGAGGCACTTAGTGCCATGGTCTAGTTGACTGGATAGGGCTGGGTGCTAGGTTGGCCTGGATGATCTTGGAGGTCTCTTCCAACCTGATTGATTCTATTCTATTCTATTCTATTCTAAAGCCTTCCAAGTTGTCTTTGTGATTATTGTTGGCTTTCCATACACTGTATCTTTACCGACAGAAACTTTTGCTCACAACAAAAACATACAGACGGCATAGGTCATCAATGGAGGACTTAGTTTTAAGCATCCTTTCCAGGAGCATTGGGAGCTCTACACTTGCTGTAGAGTCTCATTCTTCACAGCAGGGCTTGTAGCCAAGCAGAAACTACGATCCTAATTTAATAGCACAGGATATTGGTTTCAGAAACATTGATGACAGGCTGAAATCTAATGGCCTACAGGTGATAATATGAAAAAATAATAACTTGGATACATAACAAAACTCTGTGCATAGAGTGAAAACCACTGTGCCAGCAAAGGAGACAAGAAGAGAGTCTTTCAATACCAAAGTGTATATATATATATTATTTTTCCCTTTAAAAAATACCTACAAACATTCTAGAAAAGATCCTTTCTAACAATACTACTGTACAAGAATGGGAATTCTGACACTACTGTATAATTAATTTATGTTGTACAGATGTTTGAGAAAAAATCTACCAGCCATAGAGGAATAATGGATCTTTAGAGAACAGAACAATTAATTGTCGTGGTGTTTGCCAGGCAGAGTCTAGAGAAACTGTTCTTTCATTTTTTTTGAGAATGAATTTCAATGCTCAGCTTTAGAAAAAGGATGCCTGGCACCTAATAATTAGCAAAGCAGAATCTATTCACCAAATTATTATAATGTACATATTCATTTCATTAGATTCACACCACCGTGTGGTGTAAAGCGGGAATAATTAAACACCAGATGGTGGTGTAAACTCCAATAGAGAGAGCTTATGCATAATTCATGAGAGTGGGATTTACTGTTGGTTTTATCCATTTGGAACTGTTATGCTACTCGTGGACCCCAAATGATGTCTCAGAGAAAAAGATCTCTCTGGACTGAGAATTCTTCTATACTGAACAATTTGTTCATTTGCTCTGTTATATCCTCATCAGTTATCTTCCTGCTCAACTTCCAGAATTTCTGAGAACATATTATTTTCTGGCAGTGCTCACAAAGCTCCTGAGCTTTTCCATCATAGACAAGCACCTGAGCTTACAGGATATCATTTAATGTTTCTGCCAGCATTATAAAGTTTAAGATTAGGACCTTTGGAAATTGAATCTGATTTTTAATGATTGTAGTGTCACATTTCCAGCCTGAAATACTTTTAAAATGTCATTAACTGATGTATCATTAATCATTTAGATTTTTTTGACCATTAAAATATCTTCTTCTTCTTTTTTTTTTTTTTCATTACAGAAGTAATGAATATGAAAGTGAAGTGAAGACAGGATATATAGTATATTAATGGCTGGAATGAAGAGCAGATTACTATGCCTAATTCTCCTTCGGTCCTGACATTCCACTTAGGGATTTATTTTGCTCTTGAGTAACACAATAAACAGTTAGAAACAAATGGGTGGTTGCTCTCTTAATAAGTCCTGGTAAAAGAAAACAAGGATGTTAATATCTTTGTTTTTTGCTCCTTCATCACTACCAAGTGAGTTAAAATCAGGGATGTCAGAAATCAGGTTATACTTCTTCAGTTTCCGCATGAGCAAATATATTCTTGATGAAAAGTTTTGATGCCTGTAGCGTTCACAGATGCCATCCTCCTCCCAGAACAGAACATCACTTTGCCCACTCTGTGCCACTGTATGAAGGACACAGGGTCTGATGCTTAGTTACTACTGATTAGTCCTGCTTTCCTGCATCTCACAGTCCCACTTACCTTCTGGTACCCCGTCTGCCTGTCCAGAAAAGGAGAACCAGGATGCCAGAAGGTCCAGCTGTTGCACAGATATGACAGCTATACACGACAGCATCGAATCCTACATTATTTCTCAGCAAGCCTTATGAAAGGCATGTCCCTTCCAACACCACACATCATGAAAGTGTATGTGTGAGAAATGTAGGTGATTTCAAGGCATTGCTAGTCCATTTGGCTCAAAGGGAGATACAATTCCACTTCCAGCAGGGAGGGGAGGAGAAGAGGACATGACTTGATGATCTATGGAGGTCCCTTCCAACTCCTAATGTTCTGTGATCCTGTGACCTACCACTGCAGCTGTATTCCATATCAGAAGATGGTTTAGTATGGCTTCCATGACTCTGAAAGGAAAGCTATCAACGTTTTTGCTTACTGATATCAGATAGCTTTGCACACATGACTAAATGCATGGTACACAGGACATCAAGTGCAAAACCAAAACTCCTTTGCCTCTGGCTTGTATCTTCTGGGATCCTAGAAATAGTCACATGAGTAGGTACTGCAATTAGAAAATTTTTCTCATGTCACCTAAAAAAACTGTATCTGATTGTGGTTCATCCTCTGCCTCAATGGCTCTTCTGCCAAATAAGACCATTCAGAGTGAGGGTAGTTTAGGACAGAGGCAATTTTTTACTGGTCCTGCTACGCTGATATAACCTATAACACGTTGGGGGAAAATGCCACGTGGCAAGCTTTGAAGCAGCCATAGGTTTCCACAGCAATTAAGGTTTTCATACAGGGTTGAATTTCAAATAGCTGGCCCAGTTTTGCTAAAGCCAGCTACTGAAATCACACTGCAGTCCCAAACCATCTACTAAAGAACAGTTTATCAGGTTTCACTCACTGCTGCTGCTCCAGCTCTTGGAGACAGTCTGTGCTTGACTCAGAAGGCACTGCCTCCTCCTTTTCTCCTCCCTTAGGAT
Source organism: Tricholaema leucomelas (assembly GCA_013400475.1). NCBI lineage: Eukaryota > Metazoa > Chordata > Aves > Piciformes > Lybiidae > Tricholaema lacrymosa > Tricholaema leucomelas. The sequence goes on along the minus strand of WAAF01001935.1, from coordinate 624,043 downwards.
CCATCTTTTATACTTTACACATCAGGCTGCATGCTCATCATTCACAACTGCTTGAGGATGGTGTAGTAGCACAGTCCTCTTTCACCAAGTTGTCTGTTTTTTTAATTTGAATACAGGTCACACAACCTATGCTTACATTTAGTTACAAAGCTCCTTCAGTACTACTGGCAAAGGGCTTCTGTGTGGGTGCATCCACGTCAGTCAAATCTGCCCTACCATGTGCAGAGCTGCTGGTCTAAACATGGGTGCTTTAGAAATGGTAGAGATTTCTGCTGTCACAGCTGGTGACACCCTTGGTTTTGCCTGGACTGCAGTACACAACTATGCTGATAGGGTTTTGTGTTGTGGAGTTATAGCTTTAGCAACACACAGACAGAGAGATATTCACTGTCAGGACTGTGACTGTTTTCATAGTCCTGGGCTTTTTAAGTCAGAAGGGAAAAAAGAGATTTTGTTTCTTAAATTAAATTCCACATAAGAGTTTTATGAAAATGGAATTATTTTAATGAAGCCTAAAGCAAAGGAAAACATGAAGATTCCATAGAATCAAAAGTAACCAGGGACTCTCAGTGAAGAACTTCCTCTGAAAAGGATGTCTGAAGAAAACTGTGAGTTTTCAAATACCAACCTTTCAGAAAGTTTTAATGCAAAATTAAAATGTTTCCTCTTGTGAAAATGTAAATGAAGTCATTCCATTACATTCCTAGCCTTCTCTTCAATTTCCAGCTCCTTCAAAATGTTTCATTTCTAGTGAATGACCTATTAGTGCAAAGACTTCTCCTTGTATAGAATAGTAGTGTAGCTTGTGCCACTTATGCTCTCTTCTGCAATGTACTCCTTGGAAGACTGCCCCCACTTCAGTGAAATGCAGCTTTATTACCAAAAGTTTTAGGGTTCCATGCACTACAGGACACATTCCTGAGGATAATTCCCACAGCCTGATGTCACAAAAAAATATGGAGAAAATATTTTTTTCATGTTGGATTGTCTTGAAATATGGCTTTATTTATTTAGGATAGCTGAATATAATTGAGCAACACTTTTATAAGTGCTGTTTTCTTGTGCTCAGGGTCTGAAATGGGTGCTGTCACAACTGTGAGAAGCCTAGGTTAGTGATTCCTGCATCTCACTGAGCTCCAGTATGATCACATTAACCATAACATAAGGGATGGTGCTGACTTGCAACACTGCAGTGTGGACATGTCTGTAAGGGTTGTAAGGGTATGTTCCAGAGCCAATTGTTCTCACTGAGCACGAAGTGAAGCTTCTAGTGAAGTTTGCCTACTGTTGTGAAGGGCTGATAACTTTTGTGCTCCTAATTACAAATATATTGCCCATTTATTTCAGTATTCCCAACACATCTAAGCAAACAGATTTTGTCTGAGATGGAAGGAAAAGGTGAGAGAGAGTCTGCCAATCCATCTAAAGACATAGCCCTAGAGAGAAAGGAACAGAAGAACCTGTTGTTGTCTCTGTAAGTTCTATACAAGGATTACATGGGTTACCACCTGTGCTTCCAAAGGAAAGTTCCTCTGCTGACTTCCTGGATTAAGCAAGAAAACAAGAGTTCTCTTCTTCCCATTTCCTCCTCCTACAAAATAAAAGGGCAGAACCTGACACTTGGGGTAGAAAGACCAGAGCTCACCATATCAGTATATTTTTACCATTCCTTGTCCACCTTGACTCTTCTTTTTATTACTTTTTTTTTTTTTTCTGGTTTCTTTTCTTAAAATCTCTACCTGTTTCTTACTTGAGGCATCCACAATTTGATAAAAGGTAAAACATATTTTCCTTCCAATTCAGTGCTTCTATTTTTTCCATTAACTTAGTGAAAAACTTTTCCAAGTCAATGACCATTTCTGGGAGTTCTTCCAGATCTGTTGAAAATTGAGAGTGTACAGGGAGTGCAAATAAGAAGCATAAAGTATGCAGATTAAATAGGACAGAGACAGAGAAGGTTTTGGTGTAGTTTTGTGGCATACTAAAAGATATTTTGTACAATTCTATCCATCTTTCCTCAGAATACAAGAGCAAATGGTAATCCACAAGACTGCAATGAAGGGAAGTCAGAATGCATCAAAAAGTGTATTTGTAAAACATAAAAAAAATGGAAGTCACTGTCACAGATGAAGTCTTAAAAGAATTAGATATGTGTATGGGAAAGAAACATATCTCTGTAGTGAAAAGTGTTAAAACTAAAGCAGAAAATGGCAGTATTTTGTGCTCCAGGCATAAACAGAGAGCTAAAGAAGAGGGAAAAGGAGCTATTCATCAGTCATATAATTAAGTATGGCCTCACTACAGTGTTTCAAGAAACTTTTCTTTGAAGAACCTGGCATTACTCACAGTTAGACCTGTTTCTGAATTGGAGACACCACAGATCTGTTTCAGTACAGCAGTTCCCATGACTTTACTAGCAAAACTGAAATGGTATAGGAAACCATACTTGGGATATCAACCTGGTGTGAAAGCCAGACCTCAATAACTGAGTTTTGGAAACACTGAGGTATAGCCAATTCTGATGTTGGTAGGCATCCCTTCTAGCTCTGTGTGTTCCCAAAGCATATAATAAATCTACCCAGACACTATAACCAATGAAATGTGAATGTAAATGTCATATTCTAAGCTTGGGTTTACCTTCTGTAGGCAGGAGATAAAGAGTCTTATAAAATCGTGGAAGGAGAAAGAGCTAGTAATAGCCAAAGTAGATTTTAAGTTTTGGGCAAAGTATGCCTGACTATTTGTGAGTAACATGAGTGCTTGTATGTCATCTAACTGTATTCTAGAATGACTTGACTGACAGACAGAAATTCACTCATTTTACTTTCTGCCTTTAGATGTTTTGTTGTTGTTGCTACGTTTTATATTGCTCACAATTAATTGGTAACATTAGAAACCTAGGAAACTTTTCCTTCTCTTGGCACTCTAGTATAGTTTTATTTTCCTTGACCCTAAGAATATGTTAATTTTGAGATTCCATAACTAGTGCTGCTCTTTGTTTTCAAAATATCCATTTTGATTGCATCTTGCAAGGAAACCATGCCAAAAAAAAATCCCTGTAGTGTTTGTTAGGACAGTTATAAAAAGCTAGGTGTTAAAATGCAGTTTCCAGGCAGAATGGCTGTGCTAACACCCATGATGTAGATAAAACTGTATAAACAGAAGATAATGCTGCATGCTTGGATTACATTAGGGATGCCATATAACTACTCCTGTATAGACATTCCTTTAGTGTGACTCTACTGCTATCTCTGCGAAGCTACAATAGAGACATCAACATTTAAACTAATCAGCGTGGACTCCCTGCAGACTCGGCGGAGGTGCAATTTATCTTCCTTGTTTCAGACACCTACTTCAAGATATCATGAACTGTGTCCTGAAAGAACTAATATACAGTGCTGTTGACTGTGCAGGCTTGTTATCACAGGCATTCACCAGCAGTATCTATTCAGTATATCCTACACCTGACCACCACACTAAACAGTGCTATAGCAGCCTTTCCATAACGTAATTTTTTAAAATCTAACAGGGTGGTCAAAGATGGGAAAGGAAAGGAAAGGAAAGGAAAGGAAAGGGAAGGAAAGGAAAGGAAAGGAAAGGAAAGGGAAGGAAAGGAAAGGAAAGGAAAGGAAAGGGAAGGAAAGGAAAGGAAAGGAAAGGAAAGGGAAGGAAAGGAAAGGAAAGGAAAGGAAAGGGAAGGAAAGGAAAGGAAAGGAAAGGAAAGGGAAGGAAAGGAAAGGAAAGGAAAGGAAAGGGAAAATAAAAATGAAAAGAAAATAAAAGAAAAAAAGAAAAGAAAAGAAAAGGAAAAGAAAAGGAAAAGAAAAGAAAAGAAAAGGAAAGGAAAGGAAAGGAAAGG
>WAAF01001935.1:600287-619681 GCA_013400475.1 Tricholaema leucomelas | reverse complement strand
AAAAGAAAAGAAAAGAAAAGAAAAGAAAAGAAAAGAAAAGAAAAGAAAAGAAAAGAAAAATAGAATAGAATGGAATAGAATGGAATGGTTTAGTTTGGAAGGACATCAAAGATCATCTAGCTCTAACCCCCTGCCATAGGCAGGGACTGCTCCCACTAGAACAGGTCACTCAAGGCCTCATCCAACCTGGCCTTGAACACCTCCTGGGAGGCCATGGAGCACAGAATCAAAGATCAAATATCACATTCTGTGATCCACAGCCTCCCTGGACAACCTATGCTAGTGTCTCAACACCCTTGCTATAAAGACCTTCTTCCTAACACCCAGTTTAAATATTCCCTCTGCCAGTTTAAACCCATTCCCCCTCGTCCTGTCATTACAAGACCTTGTAAATAGTCCCTCCCCAGCCCTTCTGTAGGCCCCATTCAGATACTGGAAGGCTACTCCAAGGTCTCCTCTAAGCCTTCTCTTCTCCAGGCTGCAGAGCACCAACTCCTGTAGCCTGTCCTCATAGGAGACCTGATGCAGCTAAGAGGAAAAAGTTAAACGCTGAAGACCATGACAGTAATGGTGAGTGCAGGTTTGGAAGTACCTGCTCCCATTGCTGGTTGGAAATTATAAAGGAAACCTTATTGAAGGTTTCAGGAAAAAAAAAATCCAGGGTTACAATTTGAGCACAGAGGGCCTGCAATACAGCCACAATACTTCAAGATATGGCTACCAGATGAGAGCTTAAACTAAGTGGCTCTCACTGCCCTCAACATGAGCTCCAAAACCATACATGTTGCAGCAGCTGTGGGGCTGATAGACAAGAAGTCAGTGTACTGCCCAGAAATGTTGCTGCTCCTCTATCAGTGTCTGGGAAAATATCTCACAATTATAGCTGAGAGTCAATGGAGGATTTAATTCTGAGTGTTAGTCAAAGAAGCATTGATACAACAAAAGTCCAAGAGGATGATTGTAAAGGAGGAGTTTGAATCTGGGTTAGAAGAGAATTGTAATGAGGCCGATAGAAAAACTATTAAATAGTTTATTAAATATACAAAGAAATATCAAAGATGCAACTGGAAAGATCACAAACATTGTCTTATCTTTCAGGACTAGGATTTATTTAAACATGATTTACTGTCAGACTGGGCAGGAAATAGGGAGAGAAATTATGCTATTAACATTATTTGCATATAATCTTCTAGCCTCAGGGATGCTGAATATTAAAGCAGTCAAAGAAAAAGAGGAAGGAAAAAAAATCAAAAACCAAACCACTGCTTATTCCAGAATAGGTAGAGAGTAAACTTCTCATAACACCCCTATATAATCTAGAGCCTGTAATCAGGGAATTTTGGCTTTGCAAGATACAGACTCCATGGAGATATGAATGTATGTGAAATGGGATGTTCATGCTTCAAAAATGAAAGGAGAAGGAAGAGGGTCTTGACTCACCTCCCTGTCCTCCATGTGCTAAGGCATGTCATCTAGGAGGGTCTGCTCCATAATATTCCCAGGGACAGAGATGAGGCTGAAAGGTTAGTAGTTTCCAGACTCCTCCTTTCTACCTTTTTTAGAACTAGGTGCAATGTTTCCTTTCTTCCAGTCCCCAGGGATTTCACCTGACTGCCAGGACCTTTCAAATATCATGAAGAGTGGCTTGGAATCTACATCAGCGAATTCCTTCAGGACTCTGGGATGCATTTCATCAGGTCCCGTGGGCTTGTATATCTTTGTGTTCCTTGCTTATGGAGGGAGGGACTTTGTCTCCCTGGTCTCTGTCTTTTGGGTCACAAATAGTGGGTTGCCAGTAAAGACTGAGGCAAAACAGTTGTTGAGAATCTCAGCCTTCTCCTTGTCTGTTGAAACAGTTTGTCTACTGTTGCTCATCAGCAGTATGTGTTCTTTAACCTTTCTTTTCTGGTTTATGTACCTGTAGAAGCCTTTCTTGGTTTTCTTTACATTTCTTGCCATGTTCAGTTCCAGCTGTGCCTTGGCCTTCCTGACCTCATCCCTACACAACTGGGCAACATCCCTATACTATCCAACCTAACTCCTTACTCATAGTGCTAAACTGGTATTTGAAATTCTTAAAGGAAAGCCTTTAAATTACCATTGGAGAAACAATCCATTCTTTCAGAATATATCCCCAGTGAGAGACAAAGGCTGCAGCACATCCCTACAGCCTAGTGCCTAGATCAGTGGGTCTAGGGATCAGAGAATCATCAGTGAGCATATCTTCTTATATTTAAATCACTGGAAACCTTCCAGAAATGTCTTGGAACAATGAAAGCTAGATAAAGAATTGTGCTACGTTCTGTATGCTTTGGGTACCAGGATGTATGACATATTGTTTCTGTGACACCTCCTATCCGTTACTGCAGGCATCTCTTGGCATGCTCTCCTTTGCCTCTCAAGAGTCTAAACCTCACCATATGTTTTATGCTGACCCTAGTATCAAACTCAATCAGCTGTTCAGCTTGGAGTAAGGAGGACAAACAGCTGTATTAGAAAAGTGAAAGATCAGTAGTCTTCAGCATAAGTGTCCTTGTGCACAAAGAGGAAAGGATTTAGTGGTCAAGTTACCTTGATTTTACCACATGAGGGAAAGAACTATTATAAATGCTTTTTGCATATCTGAGCCTGAGTCACTTTGGAATGCAGCATTTTGATGGTTTTGACAGTTTTACAGCTTGTGTTTGTCCCAGTAGAAAGGCCATAAAAAAGGACAGTAATTAACTTCCACTAACAAAAAGAGAGCTGTGTCATCTGTATTTATCTATCAGGAATTGATGCTCTGTTAATTAAGTTTCATGTGAGATGCTAATAAACTTTCATCACAGTTTTTGAAACAGAAGGCTTTGGCTTTAGTTTTATGGATATAGAAGTCTGTAGCAAGAGCTTATCATTTCCTCCTTATTCCTTTAGATCTTGGTCTTACACTAGAGGTCTATTTTAGTAACAATCTGGGACCTACAAATTGGCAGAGAGTGAGACATTACTTTGAGTATATAACTGCAAAAAGTGATCTCACTACATTTTAACTAGATCAGTGACTGTATAGTCAGCCTCCTCAGCCTCCATCAGTATTTCCTGGGGAAGCATCTTCATGAAGTTCAACAAGTTCATGAGTCTTGCACCTGGGGAAGAATAACCTAACACATTGGCACAGGTTAGGTGTTGACTTTCTGGAAAGCAGCTTTGCGGGGAAGGGCCTGAGAATGCTGGTGGACAAGAAATTCACAATGTGCCCTCATGGACAAGATGGCCAATGGTATTCTGGAATACATTGAGAGGAGTATTGTCAGCAGACTGAGGGATGTTCTCCCTTCCCTCTACTCTGCTCTGGTGAGGCGTCACCTGGAATATTGTGTCCTGTGTACGGCTCCCCAGTTCAACAGGGACAGAGAGTACCTGGAGATAGGACAAAGGAGGGCTACAAAGATGATTAGGGAACTGGACCACCTCTCTTACAAGGAAAGTTTCTGTGATTCTGTGAAAAGATGTGGTGCTCTTCAGCCTGGAAAAAAAAAAGGAGACCGAGAGGGGATCTTATAAATGCATATTAGTATCCCAAGGGTGGGGGTCATGAGGATGGGGTTGAGTTCTTTTCAGTGGTTCCTAGTGACAGGACAAGAGACAACATCTACATGTTAAAGTACGAGAGGCTTCATTTGAGTGTTAGGAGAAACTTCTTTACTTTGAGGGTGACAAAGACCTGGACCAGGCTCCCTGGAGAGGTTGTGGAGTCTCCTTCTCTGCAGACTTTCAAAACCTGCCTGAAGGCATTCCTGTGCAACCTGATCTAGGTGTGCTTGACTTAGCAGGTGGGTTTTACTGGATGATGTCAAGTCTCTTCCAACCCATACCATTGTATGATTCTATGTTTCTATGAACTGATCGACTCAGAACAACATAGGGGTCTGTGGTCTTCAGGCTAAGGGATGCTAAGGGAGAGGGAAGGGCAAATTGACTCCTCTTATATCATCATTGGGTCCAAGACTCTTTGCAACCACAGTGTGATTAACAGACCTTCACTAACACAGCTCCCTTTGGCTAGGCTCCACTAGAGAACAACATACATCATCATACAATTATGCTAATAAAACTTAGACCACAGTGAGGTCTGATATCTCTGAGTGTAACCGTTTACCTATTTATTTTACTATCTCCTTTAGCATCATATAGATCTTCTGTGTTTCTTTCTAACAATATCAGATTAAGATCATTATAATCATTCATCGTTAAATGTAATTAAGAAGAAATTTATTTCGTCCATAGATTCATACTGATACTATTGAAAATTACCTTTTTATGCAATGATGAGTGTTAGGTGGGGTTTTTTTTGGGGGGGAGTTGGGTTATTTTACACCAATGTATTGCTAATCTCATCTCATCAACTGTTCCAAGAATCAGCTCACAGTTGCCACCAATATATAACATGTCATTTCCAAAATTATATCCCTTCAGTCTGCTACTGGAGACATCATAAACAACATTTACCTGTTGAAGAAGGAATTCATGTTTCTCCTGACTATTCTCCTATGTAAATTCCTACTTCTATTAAAAAACTTCAGGCTTTGTCCAGTTCTCAGATCCAACCAGTCTGGTTTATGCCATTCTTCCTAGGCCAGGGAAGATTAATTAATCCCAGTGGAGAAAACTTCCACTACCATTCACCTCTTGTTGCAATTCTTCAGTCGCTTTATTTTTTCCTGTTGTCCCAATTCTCAAAGTATTTTTAGTGGCAAGGAAATACAGCGGGAACAGCTGAGGCATTTTTCTCTGCAGGTAGTCTCTAATTTCTTTGTGGATACCTCCCAGAGCATGAGATTGTTGATTTACCCCCCAGATTCCTCTGCATCTCTTCATGCACTTTTCAGCTGCAGATGTATTTTCTTGAGCTTGGGCTATAAATCTCCCTTTTGCTATTCTGCTGGGATTTCCACTGGTGAAATTCGCTACCTTTGCTAATGAATAAACAGAGATAATGGATATTTATTGAATAAATTCATCGTGGATTGGTTACAGCAGGTGTCATTCTCATTCACAGATTTCATGGATACTTTACAGGATTATTGAAAACTAAAAACTGAGAAGAAAAAAAAAGCACAGATCAAAGATTACAGCAGTTTAGAGTCAGATGGACAGGCAGACAATCTAGATAGATGTCACTTGGCACTAGATAAGAATAAGTTGCCTTATGCTGTTCACTGAATGATGGATGACAAATCTTATTGTTATACAGATGCTTAACTCACTGGTGTGCATTATAATTTCGAAGATGCCCTCTGATTTGCAGAGATTAGTATGCTACACAGCCATAGATATGTTGCAGGAGGTAGGAACTGGAATTGGTTTATTTTTTTCCTGTTGTTTGTTGCCTGACAGCTTTGACTCCAAGACCCATTCATTATGGCAAACTGAATTTATAGAGGTCTAGACTTTAGCTTTTGCTTCAGTGAAAAAAAAAAAAACCACCAAGCAACCCAGGCTCTCATTTATTGAATTTGCAATGGAAATATAATATGTCTAGCACCTACACAGAGATATTTTTGGTAGAAATATATTAGGAGACCACGATGAAGCTGACTAGTACTGAAAAATAAGAAGGAGGTGGTGAGAGAATATTTGCATACTGCTCACCTAAACATATCTTCAAGTTTTCTAATGTCCCCATTTGGCTTGGCATAGGCCTTAGAAGCAATGTGTAATGGGGATAAATTCCCAAACAATGTGGGAAAGAACATCTGCTGAGGGGTTTATGTAATTTTCCACTCAATTTGTTCTGTCAAGAAGATAAAGTATTTCACTCCTTTGAAGAGACTAATACTATGGGTTAAAAAACTAAAACTTAAAATGGCACAAACTCAGTATGAAGCAAACTTTCTTTGCTAGTTCTGGTTTCCTCTATTATTTTCCCCATTCCTGAGTCACTTCAGATTACCTTTTATTTTCTGTAAACCTCTTCCTTTTCTATTCATCTCTGTTTGCTGGGATGAAATATACAAGGATTCAGAAAACAAGAAACATGACATCCCTAAACCACAAGGCAGACCCATATTTCCCAAATACCAGGTGTGCTTTTACCAAAATACTCACACAACAGCTGAGAAGCTGTTTGCTGCTTTGCTGGCTTTCATTGGACATATTTGTGCTGCATTATGAATAGAACAATAAGATTGCACCTTTAGCAATAGAATCACAGCCTAGAAGCACTCAAAATGTGAAAGTTGATGCTTTCTATTTTCCACATCAGAACAGACCAAGGAGACACATTAAATGCATAAATCTGAAAGGCTTCTAATGCATTATAGGCTTTCAATATAGTACCTTTAGGGCTCCCCAAACATCATAATACGATTTATAAACTGTATTGAAAGCCTTCTACTGTAGTGCAGTGGCTGTTATCATTGGTCTCCTTGTTCATGTTTCCTGTGGAGGAGAGAGTTGTTATCAAATAGTATACATATTAAATAACATAAAATAGTGCCTTCTTTAATGTCTTCAGTGTGAACATGTTCTCTCTATCTGATTCATCAGTTTTATTTTGCTCAAGTGTTACAAAATCTATCACCCTTTAAGAATAGAATAGAATAGAATAGAATAGAATAGAATAGAATAGAATCAACCAGGTTGGAAGAGACCTCCAAGATCATCCAGTCCAACCCATCGCCCAGCCCCATCCAGTCAACTAGACCATAGAAAGATACAACATTAAAATTAAACATAGAAAATGCTCAAAATTATGTGCTTAAGTGACATGTAGCCTGTCAAATACCTTTCAGCATTCCAAGAGAGCAGCCTGCTTCACTAGTGCATGGCAGCAAATCTGGATACACTCACCAGTGCTAGGAAGAACAGGTATTTTTACTCTTCTCAGAAATGAGTGATCCTTTAATTCCTCAAAACATTTAAACAGAGCTAAAAGTTTTCGCACTGGCTTCAGGGGAGCATGAAGACAAGAGCTAAATATGTGGAGAAAAACCAATGGGCTAGCTGTCCTAACAGCTGTTTCTGTGTTTGTTTTCCAAGCTGTTTGAACTAGAAAGTATGAGCAATCACATAGGAGAGTGTGTTGTCATATAACTCCCACATGAGACCCAGCTGGACAAATATTTGAATCACAGACACTTAGAGGCTCACAAGGCAGCTGCTAACCATCCTCTCAAAGCAGTACCTGAGTCATCTTGGGTTTGATAAATTGATATCAGAAGTCCTAGAGAATATTGTGCTGAACACCCATAGATGGATTTGAGTTGCCTGAAAAGCCAAGCACACATTGTGCCACATCCAGTTGGTAGCCAATCACTAGTTGTGTCCCCCTGGAATCACTGTTTAATATCTTTATCAACGATCTGGGTGAGGAGATTGAGTCCACCATGACTAAGTCTGCAGATGACACCAAACTGGGAGCAAGTGTTGATCTGTTAGAAGGTAGGAGGGCTCTGCAGAGGGACCTGGACAGGCTGGATAAATGGGCACAATCCAACACCATGAGTTTTAACAAGGCTAAATGCCAGGTGCTACACTTTGATCACAATGACCCCATGTGGCACTACAGGCTGGGGACAGAGTGGCTGGAGAGCAGCCAGGCAGAAAAGGATCTGCGGGTAATGGTTGACAGAAGCTGAACAGGAGCCAGCAGTGTGCCCAGGCAGCCAAGAAGGACAATGGCATCCTGGCCTGTGTCAGGAATAGTGTCCAGCAGGACCAGGGAAGTCATTCTTCCCCCTGCACTCAGCACTGCTTGGGCTTGAGTACTGTGTCCAGTTCTGGGGCCCTCAGTTTAAGAAAGATGTTGAGATGCTTGAACGTGTCCAGAGAAGAGCACCAAGGCTGGTGAGAGGGCTGGATGGAGCACAGCCTTGTGAGGTGACACTGAGGGCGATGGGGGTGTTCAGCCTGGAGAAGAGGAGGCTCAGGGGAGATCTTATTGCTCTCCGCAACTACCTGAAAGGAGGATGCGGATGCGGCCACGTGGGGCTTGGTCTCTTCTCCCAAGCAACAAGTGACAGAATGAGGGGACACACTCTCAAGCTGCACCAGGGCAGGTTTAGGCTGGATATTAGGAAGAAGTTCATCACAGAAAGAGTGATTTGCATTTGGAATGGGCTGCCCAAGACGGTCATGGACTCCTTGTCCCTGAAAGTGTTTAAAAAGAGACTGGATGTGGCACTAGATGCCATGGTTTAATTGATTAAATGGTGCTGGGTGATAAGTTAGACTTGGTGACCTCAGAGGTCCTTTTCAACCTGATTCATTCTGTGATTCTGTTGGATTTGAAACTCTTGATTCTCCAAATTCACTTTCTGGCTTCCTCACTTTGTGACATTGAGATACAAAATAACAGAATTGGAGTTAAGCAATTTAAGAGAAAAACACACAAAAAAAAAAACCACCAAACCACAAACAAAACCTCTGAAAACCTCAGATAAGCCATTTGAACTCTGCATTTTGTTTTGGTAACATTTATACATTATCATAGAATTATAGAATCAACCAGGTTGAAAGAGACCTCTGAGATCATCCAGTCCAACCTATCGCCCAGTCCTGTCCAATCAACTAGACCATGGCACTAAATGCCTCATTCAGGCTTTTCTTGAACACTTCCAGGGACGGTGACTCCACCTCCTCCCTGGGCAGCCCATTCCAATGGCAATCACTCTCTCCGGCAGCAACTTCCTCCTAACATCCAGCCTGTACCTCCTCTGGCACAACTTGAGACTCTGTCCCCTTGTTCTGTTTCTGGTTACCGCGAAGAAGAGACCAATCCTCACCTGCCTACAGCCTCCCTTCAGGTAGTTGTAGACAGCAATGAGATCTTTACAGATTTAACATGTAACAAAGTAGATGAGATTACATATTAAGGGAAGGACATATTACTCTCTCAAACGAGCTCCAGTAGTGATCAGCTTCTTCCGTTTCATAATTTGCAGACATAAAATGCATGATCACTAATTTAAATTAACCTGAGTTTGATTTCACTCCATCCATGGCCCTCTGTGATTTCTTTCCTACAAGTTCCTTATGTCTTCTTCTGACATGTTTTGAACAGATTAATACTTAGCAGTACTTATGTTCTTACCTTCTACATCCTGAAATATTTATGAGCAACTCAGGTCTTTTGTCCGTGTGGCAAATTTTCAATCATGGCAAGCACCTGCACTTGCTATGTCACTCACCATGACATTTAACTTTTAAAGGAATTGTGATTGTGCTAGTTTCAGCCTAGCTAGCATGTTTTGGTGAGAAGAACTAGATGATAGGCTGGAAAATGAAAACAATGGTGAGGTCTACTTCCCTCACAGTCTTGCTGAGATGTATACAAAAGAAGAAAGGCAAAACAAAGATTACAGCACTTGCTTCTTCTCTTCGCTGGGGAGCTTTGCCTGCTGGGGAGCTCGTGGCTGCTGGCTGGACTCCATCTTGCTTTCTAACCTCACCCTCCTTTGCTTGGCTGCTTCACCTTGCTTTTTAACCCTTTTGGCCAAACCTCCATTCTTCCTTGGGACTGGGGTAAGGTTGAGAGGGGTAGGGAGAAGGTGAGGGGTGGTTGAGAGCCCCTCCTGGGGACTCAGGTTTCTGGGAGGGGAATTGTGTTTGTATTACCTTTTTTACCTTGTCTATTTCTGTCTATAACTGTATATACTGTAAATATCTGCTTGTAAATTGTGCCAGCTGTAAATATAAGCTGCATTCAAATTTCCAGAGCCGACTGAGTCTAGTCTGGGTGATTTCTAAAAGTGGGGGGGGCAGGGGACACCCAAACCATCACAGTGATCTTATTTATTACTTATTTCAATAATTTCCAGCTCCTTGAGGTAATGAATGTTTTATTTGTGTATATTTAAGTATACCATTGCTATTTAAGAAATCAACAAGGAATAAACTTGTGGTCAGATTACTTTACCAATCAATAAGGTTATGAATATATAAATATATATATGTAAGTTGCAGCACAAGAGGTTCCACCTCAACACAAGAGGGAACTTCTTTACTGTAAGGGTCACAGAGCACTGAAGCAGACTCCCCAGAGAGATTGTGGAGTCTTCCTCTCTGGAGACTTTCGAGGCCTGTCTGGATGTGTTCCACTGTGATCTGTCCTAGATCGTACAGTCCTGCTCTGGCAGGAGGGTTGGACTCAATGATCTCCTTGGGTCATGCAAAGTAAAGGAAAAGACAAAATATTGCATCAGCCTGTCATAGTCAAGTCTGCTGCTACTCATACCTTTCTGCCTCATGCCAAATTCAAAATGAAAGTGCTGGCTGGTGCAAAGTGTTGTGGGAATTGAAGTGTGGATTGTAATATGCAAGGCTTCCTGTTCTGCTTACTGCCTCTGGATTCTGGGCTTCTTTGAGTGCGGTCTCCTTTCTGCAGACATTGTGGTGAGACAGGTGGAAGTAGGGTAACATGCTGGGTTTTTTCCTTTGCTGGTTTGAGGCTAATTGGAATATTTTTGGATTTTTTTTAGGCTAATTTGGAATATTTTAATGGGAGAAATTAGATCATTGGTTGTGAGAAGAAAATAATGGTGAAGTCTATATCATTCATTGGTTTGTTGAGAGCCAAAACATCAACAATTTGTCCCACTCTGGTCTGGGATGCTAGATCTATCCACTTTCTCTTTACTCCTCTCTAATATCTCTCCCCTAATCTTGACTAACACATAACAATGTAAGCTCTGCTAGTTGCTTTTGCTTGTCTGTCTGGGAAAGTAGAGGGAGAAAGAGAGGGTAGCTTTGAGCCCTTCTGGGCAGTTTCCTTTGTCTGAGAGGGAGTTTGGATGCCTGTATTATTTTTAGTTTGTATCTAATGTAAACACTTGTAAATATATTGTGTACATATGCTTGTAAATGTTGCTTTGCTGTAAAATTAGTTTCATCTTACTTCCAAGCCATCTGAGCTAGTCTGGTAAATTCCAATAGTGGTGGTGGGGCAAAAGTTCCTAACCCATCATACTATCTCATGATGGTTTGTATCTCACCCACATTCCACTTTGCTTCTCTGCAATTAGGCTAAGCCAAGGTAATTGTGGTGTTATGTTATAAGTTGTATTATTGTCTTCTGCTTAAGTAATTATGAATTATCATCACATTATATTAGACTCTTATCTCTTTATCTCAAGCCTTAGTTTTACCTGTTGCTTTTCCCTCACTTCTGTGTTGTGGGAGCAGGCAGGTTAACTTACTGGTTTCACTTTAAACCGTTAGCCAACCTTGGAAAGCACATTTTGCTAGCAAATTTTGCATATAAAAATCTGAAGACAAATGATACCTTTGGTTTTGTATCTACTAAATAATCAGAGTATTTACAAGTGTGATTGGAATGATTCCATATCATTTCCACGCCATCAGCAATTGCAGTGAAGAGCATTAGTTTCTGTATATAAAGGAGTATATAAGGTCTGAGAGGAACAACAAAGGAAGAATCTACAGACTTACTTAAAACAATAAAGACAATCCTTTCATGAAGATACATTCAGTGATGGGGATACTAACAATGCCCTAAACGAAGAGTGGAAGTTTAACGTTCTGAAATACTAAAGTCCTAGGTTGCCAATAAACTTTGAATTCCATTCAAAGTGATGCTTGATTCATTGTCAGTACCACATAATAAAAAGTGTTATATAAACTGAAATGGTTTAGCTCTGTTTCATTCCCTCCTCATCTCAGCCAGTGCAGAGCCACTGCCGCTGCATGATGTGAGCCGTTCACATTCTGGAGCACATACCTGCTGGCCAGGCCTGCCTGCAGCATGCTCCGCTTTGCTGGAGAAGCAGCCAGCTTGCAGTGATCTTTGAAAACCACAGTGTGTAGATAGCCTTTGGTGTTGCTGCTGATTTCTGAGCAAAAGAGCAGATACAGAAGAGAGGAAAGGAGCTGCAGGGTGTAGAGAGTGGTAATTTCTCATTTGTAATTTTATCAGTGGAGCTGTCATTTGCTTTCCACTGGGGCCTCTGGCTTTTGCCCGGTAGAACAAGACTAAAGCCTGTGGTGAAACAGGGTAATCTCACCAGTTTGTTTTGTCTTCCAGGCAAGGCAGCAGGAAGTGGGTAAAGTCTGTATTGCTGACAATGGATGTGGGCAAACTCCATTTGCTTGCATTTACCCCTGATTGCCTCACTGTCTAAAGCTGCCTCTGGTTTCAATCATGGTCAGTGTCACAGACCATATCTCTCTCAGGAACTCAATGACCTGGAACCAGTCTGGCTAGAAGATTAACTAAGCTTTGGTATGGAGACAATAGATGAAAACTGGGTCTTTCTAGCACAGACCATTGGAAGGAGAAAATCATCTGATGGGGCAGCAAAGTTTTTTTGAAAGATGGCTTGAACCTGTGAGCCTTCACGGACAATGAAAGCAATTTTAAGTCTTCCCTGCGTCATCACCAAGTATGAAGTACGCTTTTTCATCCTAACCAGTCTAACTGAAGCTGCCTCATGACTCAATGTGTTTATACATACCTTTAATAGCAATATGATTAAAAACAAAGGCAACGATGGGATGCTCTCTGCATGGAGCAATCTTAAGCTGTGCATGTGATGGCAAAAAGAAATACAACATAGCAGCACAGTGTTTATTGCATTCTGCCATGCAGTACTTGTATTATACACTCAGGTATTACGGTAAGCAAACCAGTATAAGAATGTAATGGAATAGAACTAATTACTGCTATTGACCCATGTAGAGTTGAAAGCCTAGACTGCAACTCCAATGTCTCCAACTAAAAAATGCCTCTATTTTATTCAGCAAACTGACTCTTCCTCTGTGTATTCAGTATAATATCCATTTACTGACACAGGCTAGCTTTTACTTTTTACCAGTGACAGTGCTACAGAAGCAGAGAGCTCTGAGAAAGCGATTCTTATTTTTTTTTAACGCATCAATCCACAGCATTAAATTCCTGTGTCAGGTTCACTCTTCAGCTTGAGTGTACAGATTGTGCTCCTGGATACATACATCTGTGTAGCCCCATTGAAGGCACAGACTTACACTAGAAACCCAAAGTGGAATTCATAAACCAGAAGAAAGCCAATACTGTAATTTAAGACCACTTTTGCCCTTCAGAATATTTGTTATCAGGGATGAGATATGAACAAGAAAAAAAACCACCTCATAGCTTCACTTTCATATTCTGGATTTACTTTGCAGTGGTGGCAAGCAGTGGAAAAAAAACCACAAACCATTCTTTTTTATTCCTTTGTTTGCTAAAGAATATAAATTTGTATAAAAATAATCAAAGAGCAATTACAGCAGAATCTGTCACTGACAATAACACCAAAAGATGCTTTTTGGTCTGATTACTCTGTATGCTTGTTTATATGTTGTTAAAATTTAAGTAGCAAAATCTACTATTAAAATTATAGTGTAATATATTGTAATCACATATTGTCCCAACGTTAGCTACTACTATGAATAAATTATAAATCTATTTCCTTCTGATCTTATATTGCTTTTAAGGAAAACTCATCACGTGGATTCTTTCTCCCTGACTTTGGTGCAAATCAATCTGTTTTCATGCCCATGCCTCCTTATGGGACATAACAATTTGTGCCACAAGCACAATTCAACACAGATCAATTCAAAACAGATATTGATTCCAGTATCCGAAGGGAGCCTACAGGAAGGCTGGGGAGGGACTGTTTACAAGGTCTAGTAATGTCAGGATGAGAGGTAATGGGTTTAAACTGGCAGAGGGGAGATTTAGACTGGATGTTAGGAGAAAGTTCTTTACAGTGAGGGTGGTAAGGCACTGGAACGGGTTGCCCAGGGAGGTTGTGGATTCTTCCTCTCTGGAGGTGTTTAAACCCAGACTGGATGAGACCTTGAGCAACCTGCTCTAGTGGGAGGTGTCCCTGCCTATGGCAGGGGGTTGGAGCTGGATGATCCTTGAGGTCCCTTCCAACCTAAACCATTCTATGATTCTATGATTTGGCCAAAGGAGCCTGTCTTTTGGTCACCTTCTAGGTCATTACTTTGGATACCACAAAGGACTGAAGACAGTACTAGTGACAAGTTCCACAACTGGACATCATTCTCTTGTAGAGGTTTATGTGCAATCTTCTACTTATTCCTCCACTGACAGACACAACATCAAGTTAAAAATGGGTTTTAAAAGATGAAACTTAAAACTATTTCAATACTGAAGTGTGGGGGGAAAAAAAAGCTGGGAATTAAGGTCAGGATTTATGTGTTCCTTTCAACAAGTTGAAGTTGTAAGAAATAATGTTCATAACTGTAATTGTAGTGGTTTGTACCTCATAGGTACTCTGCCTGAGTCATTGGGAGTCAATTATTTCTTCAGTTCAGAAACCACAGGATATCTTCAGCAGGTCCAAAGAAACCACACAGTAGCCCCACAAACTAAGCATTATTACCCAATGTCATATTTTTCCTTTCTAGTGTAAGGCAGTAGATTTTCATTTTAGAGGTGTCCACTACCTATAGTAAAAATCCATTTTGTTAAACACCCTGAAAACATTACTGTTCATTTCGTTTAAGAAAACAGGCTGATGTGGCTTAAACAAACACTTATGTCTTGGGGTGACAGCCAACACAGTGTAGCTCATAACAAAGAACATCAAAGAAGTGATACCTAATTTGGGCACATATTCATTTTCACAATCTCTGAGACAAGACATGTCTTTCACAGATAAAAGCACAGTAAAACCAGTGTTGAACGTTCAGTGACAATGAGAAAATCCAGCTTAAGAACAAAGCAACTGTTGTGTATAACTAAAAGAAACTTCATTTTCCTCTGGGTTGCTGAGAGCTATTCCTGCAAATAGAGCCAGCACAAGGCTGCATATGGCTCACATGCCAGAATGAAGTGGTGCCAGTGATCAAAACTTTTATGACTGTTCCCTGATTAAGACTGAGAACCTTAGCCAAGCGTGGCATCCTTTCTGTATAATCATCACCTTGATCAGAAGCCCAGTTATGGTGAACCTGAAAGATAACAGAAGTGGCAGCTCTTTCTCTTCAGTATATGTTTAAATGTTTAGGCAATGATTTGTTATTGGCTATTTGCCTATCCTTTGTGTGGAAAGCCTAGTTTATAAAACTGATTCCTTACTACAGTGTGATTTCAATCACTTCCTAATGTTAGAGTCTATCTTGGCGTGTCCTGAAACAAAGAAGTAGTAAGTTGGTGAAGAACTATAGAGAAAAGGATCAAAGAGATGAACTAATATATATATATATATGTATATATACACACACACTTAAAGAATCTTAGGTAACAAAATGGTACCAGATATTCTTCTTCATTTACCTGATACTGCCAGCTAGGTTTTCACTAAATTAGCAGTTTGGGCTTTCATTTGTATTCCATTTCTCTTAGAATGTTGTTCACAGCAGGAAAAATCAGCCCTAAAATGAAGCAAAAATCTATGTTGCAGACTAAAATGTCTCTTTAACTAAGGAAAGTATATGGTCTTTAATGCCATGATATAAATTATATGGCCAAGGCAGTGCAGGAAGCTGGCAACTGTGCTTCACAAAGACTCACTTCTGATGTGAGGACCATCCTCACTTTATTTCTATGTTCATTATAAACAGCTTTGAGAAGCTCTGTGTCCTAGGAAAAAAAAAAAGAAGCTCTATGTCCTAGGGAAAAAAAATATAATGCAGTTGACTTTGAACAGCATAACTCTTTTAGACAGATATTTTGTGTATTTTGAAGAAGAAAATATTGCTAAGGGTTTAGCTCTCGTTTGCATTAAATGGATAGAGCAGATCGTGTTTGCTCTGTGTCTGTGTGTAAGCAAGGACTCATTAAGAGTGGAAGGCATGTGAGGGAATTAGGCACTCTTGTCTCACAGGTTTTGAACAGGAACTCAGTGACTAACTTCCTGAGAGATCATTATTGCCTAATAATGCACTTGACTGTTATAAATGATCTTCACACACTTGAAGTCTGAATAGTTTAAAGTATTGTTTTTCTGCAGAGGGCAAGCAGATCCTTTCATTTTGTTTTGACCAGATGAAAGCTTAGCTTTATATGGATCTGCAAACAAAATCACCAATCACACCAGTATGCTTTGCTAGCATATGTCTGTGATGAACCCCTCATGAAAGAAAAATCCTTTTTATTCAGTTTACTCTCCCTTCATTTGGCTTATTGGACGTATCAAGTTAAATGTTAATTGCAGGCTACAGAGAGGTTACTTATCCCTTTGTAATCAAATATCTCATTCATTAACTACCCGTGCAACAAAATATCTGCTGTTGAGGATTTGACTGAACCTTTTGTTTTCATGGCAACGAGGAGATACCGTCAATCAGGATTAAAAATGGAGAGAAATATTGTTTTCATCTTAAAAAATATACACATACAAAAGAATGCTGAGCTGCAATTCTTAAAAGAGACACAAAAACCCAGAGATATATCCAAGAAGATTTGTAGTTTTATGAAAAGAGTTTTGGGATTCCAGAAATCCACAGAGGTTAAAAATACCTTTTTTTCCTCACTCATTATTACTTTCTCATTATACATTGACTTGCTGTGTGACCTTAGGCAATTAATTTACTCTCTAGCCAAAATTTTCCAACCTGAATATGTAAAATTAAACATCTGAATCTATTTTTATGTGCTAAAATAAATGGCCTGATTTTCAGAGGTCATTTGTACCCTAAATTTTCATTAAGTTGACAGGGGGTCTGCCTGCCCTTTGCCTCTGAACAACTCATTACTTCTTGTGTACATAAGCATAGATTTAGATGCTTAGCTCCTGGTTTCAAGTCGACAAATTCTATTCTCAGGCTTGTCACACTATGGGGTATAGTGTGGGGATCCCTGAGCTAACAAGACCTGAGCAAAATAAGTTTGAACAGCTCAATATTGGTCAGGGTCAAAAGCGCTGCTGCTTCGCTGGCATATCTCAGCACAGGACTCCCAAAAGGTTTTCCCAGCAAAAAAAAAATTACTCTCATTGCATAGCAGACACGCCTGAAGAGATTTCATTTCCCTGAATATAATCTTGTACATTTCATTTAGATGTTTAACTTAAATATTAATGCACCAAAAAAAAAAAATGTTTGGCCCTGAAAGGAGTCTCACAATGTAGTTTGTTTGCCATTGGGGAAGAAGGAGTGCCTCTGAAGATAAGCAGAGGGCACTTCACACCTATTTTAAGTGTCTATCTTTCCACTGAGGATGTAGAAAATTAATAGAAGATGTTAGGTGCTTACATCCACTCAAGATCCGAAGCATTTTAGCCCTCTACTGAGAAAAGTATCTGGTAAAGGTGACACTGTCTTATTCTTAATAGTGTAGTGGTTTGAGCACTCACTAAGGAAATGAGGGGGTTGCATTCCCAGCCCTGATCGTCTTACAGGGAGTTGAATCCACCTCTCCTATAAACCTCCAGAGTGACCTAACCGCTGTGTCATGAGTAATCCGAATGAGGCAGTTACTGTTCTTTCTCCTGAGGCTGAGCTGCCGGGTAGCCAGGAATGCAAAATTCATTAGTCTGGGAAAGCAGTGGGGAAACAAGTGTCTGATTGTAGTCACGGGAATACATCTGAGAAGGGGATGTCTCCAGCTTTCAGCTTTCTCCTGTGAAACTCAAACAGATCTCACCTTGAAGAGTGAGGGGCAAAAAAAGGGAGGAAGCTCTGGAAAATGGAGCAGGCCTAAGCTGCCAATTCCTATATACGTCCTTCTTGCTTTCTCATGCACTTACTCCTTCCCGCACTCAGAACTTCTGTAATTGACTTTGCAGAGACACTCAGCTTCAGAAGACTGCACATGTTCAGACACTGCTTAGCAAAGGGTTTCTGATGCACATATCATGGAATCACAGAACTGTAGAATCATAGAATGGTTCAAGTTGCAATGGGCATTAAAGGTCATCTGGTTCAAACACCCCTGACGTGGGCAGGGACACCTCCTGCTAGGCCAGGTTGCTCAAAGCCCCACCTGTCCTGGTCTTAAACACTTCCAGGGATGAGGCAACCACAGTTTCTCTGGGCAACCCGTTCCAGTGTCTCACCACCTTCATATCAATCCCTTAAGGCTGAGAAGGGTACAGAACATCTACTTCAGAGATTCCACCCCTGGTTTGTAAGAGGTCACTTCTGCAAATTCTGGTCTTGGGCCAGAATTTAGGATTCTGTGAGTTCATCGAGGTTTAATTTTATCTAGCACATTGGGTGGGCAGTCCCTTCATGGAGAAGAATGTCTGCATGGATTTTCCACACCTTCAGGTTGAAATCTGCCTGGATTATTTTTCCAGGTTCTCAGACTTCTGCTGTAGAGCACATGATGTAAGAATATGGGGTGGCCCACTCTACTGTCAAGCTGTGAATATCAAGATGTTAATCCACATTTTGACATAATCAGGTAGATGTCAATCCACATTTTGACATAATCAGGTAGATCACCTGCCTAGAAATGTATGAAAATGTGATTTAGAGCTTGATGTAAACCCAGTAAAATTTCCAGTCCTTAGAAGTCCAATCTGAGGCTTATCTGTAACATTTCCAGTTCATCTCTCACTGTTCTTCCATGATAGTTGTCTCTAAGGCAGCAGTTCATGATTAAAGCTGTCTTTTATTCTTGCTTTGCTTTCACACTAACATAGCCCAAAGATGAACTGATTGTTTCTGAGGGGAGAACAAGAGAGAACAAATACAGCTTTAATAGAAATAGTTACTACAAGTCCCTGCTTTTGAGATCTCCCTTGAAAATAATTCAATACATGGTATTCTACACTTTATCCAGAAGACATACTTTAAACTTGAAGTAAGAAAAACAAATGAGCAGTTTTTCTTGCAGTGTCTGTTACTTATCATTTAACCCAGACACCAATCTAACATTTCAAACGTTCTTTACGTTTTCAGATGCATGGTTTAACTTTTGGAGTTCAACAGCTTAGCACACACTTGATACAATGGCACAATCAGATGCTTAGGTTTTTAAGCATATCCAGGAAGGGAAAAAAATGTTGTCCTGCTTTAGGGCCATGAACTACCCAGGACTAGAGGACACTTACTCCTTTTGGAGAGTAAGACTAAAGATAACACACACTGGTTGGAAGTTTAAAGAGAGATTCTATTTACTGGTGCTTATATGCAAAAGGCAATCAGGTACAACGAATGCATCCAGAAGCTAAGCCAAGTCTTTGGGACTAAAACCTTGCATAAATCCTCCACCCCCTTCACTCCCAGCAGGCCTGAGAGTAGGCCAGAACTACCCTCCCCAGATTAGGCCTACAAGGCCTCGGCAGGCTGCATGACACAGCTCAAAATTCCCTGCCAGCTAGAAGCCATCTCCCACACACAAACCATGAGATAAAGAGGGAACCACTCTGCCCAGGGAAAAGCATTGAAGGGAGGAGAGGTGGAGAGGAGAGGGAGAGGAGAGGAGAGGAGAGGAGAGGAGAGGAGAGGAGAGGAGAGGA
>WAAF01001935.1:553798-594602 GCA_013400475.1 Tricholaema leucomelas | reverse complement strand
TTGATTCTATTCTATTCTATTCTATTCTATTCTATTCTATTCTATTCTATTCTATTCTATATATGCATTATATCTGCAGTATTTTTTTGCCATCTTACAAGTTAAAACATGCACACTAATATCTTACCACCAGTATTTTACTCAAGATGCACATTTGGGTTTAAAACTCACTTCTGAAAGTTTTCTGCATTCAGATTTAAAGATGTTTCATTGTATTTTTTTTTTTTTTATTCAGGCTGTCTCTCAATGTGTTGCTCCTAAGCCACCCAATCAGCTTTAAAAAAACAGGCATTAGTATCTCCTGTACTGATATTGGTTCTGATATGTAATACATTAGCATATCAATATTTACTTTTGGAAAAGCTATTCAAAGAGGTGATGTGAGGGCACCAGGGCACTGTAGAAAGACCCAAAATGGGGATATTGAAAAGACAGTCTTACAAAGGCAATCAACTTTCCTGTAACAGATTTTGTAGGGGAGTTTCCTCTGTAAGGTTTTAGTATGTTTACCCATTTTTGTAGAATGGCTCATCCAAATGTTTTTTAACTTCATGAACATGTCAAAGGTCCTCTGTGGGAATTCTGTGGGAAATATGTAGAATGACCTGCTCATAAGGAATAAGGAAAACATCACAGCATGAGAGAGTGTGGAAGCTAAAGAGAAATTTTCAGCTCTGTCTGTGAAGTTTTAAAAGCACTGCAAAAGGAATCCTGTGTTCACAGAACACAGAGCTGAACTTCCACATTCAGATTCTAGCTCAAAAAACTAATTTCAACATTGTTTGGTAGTCAACAATTTAAAACTATATTATAGTATGAAAAAAAGCGCCCAAACATAAAAGAACATGCAAAGTTGTTTCCATTTACACATTTTTCACTACAAACTTACATAAGAAAATGATCTCTTTTCATGCTTCTGTTGGCTGGTACCTTCTGACAAATTGAAGGGAAAATTTACTGTCAGACAGTCCTGTGGAATCTCCAATGACATTATGACAAGCTGACAAAACTGTCACCAGTCTTTGGCCTTAACTATGAAGGAAATAGAGATGTGAAGATCCTGAGAGATTCACTACTTGCTTCAGTTCTTCCTGTACCAGCAGAATGAATCAGTTTTTGACATGTTATAGTACCTGAACTGCCAAATACTAACAACAACATAAAGCACTTAAAGTTAGATTCTGCTTTCTGAGGTTGGTACAAGAGTTGTTCTTTGTATCAAAAGAGTGGCATGAAATAGCCAGAGTCAGACATTTCTATAGAATCACTACATTTAATATTACTATTTATCTCTAAAATTATTTATCACTACAATTAATATTACATATTAATATTGCTATTCCAAACAAGTACATAAGAGTAAAAGAAATTTAAACATACCAAACACATCTTAATTTAATTTAAAAGAACAATGTGGTTGTGTATATTTCTGGTAGTCCAACAGATAACAAGAAATGAAAATTTATCAAGAGTCAGCTGAAATCAGGAAGGCTGACGAACAAATCTGACCCAAATCTAAATCCATTTGATGGCAAAAGTAGGTTCTTCAATTTCACAATATCTAAGCTTGCAAGGAAAGACACTTTATACAAATAGAAATGTATTTTAAATACATTGTTTTTTTCTCTGAGGTAAATGACACTATTGCAATAATCATAGAATCATAGAATGGTTTAGGTTTTAAGGGACCTCAAAGATCATCTAATTCTAACCCCCTGCCACAGGCAGGGACACCTCCCACTAGAACAGGTCGCTCAAGGCCTCATCCAGCCTGGTTTTGAACACCTCCAAAGAGGGAGCAGCCACAACCTCTCTGGACAACCTGTGCCAGTGTTTCACCACCCTCACTGTAAAGGACATCTTCCCAGAATCTACTTTAAATCTCCCCTCCCAACATCTAGTTTAAATCTCTAGTCTTCCAGTTTATACTCATTACTCCTCATCCTGTCATTACAAGACCTTGTAAATAGTTCCTCCCCAGCCCTACTGTAGGCCCCCTTCAGATACTGGAAGGCCACTTCAAGGTGTCCTTGAAGCCTTCTCTTCTCTAGGCTGAAGAGCCCCAACTCTCATAGCCTGTCCTCATAGGAGAGGTGCTCCAGCCCTCTGAACATCTAATAATAGTAAAATGTCAAAAGGCTCATGATTTGTACAGCTTTTGTGATAAACAATAACTCCCGATCTGTAAACTTTGTGGATCTCAGTCTATGGCCTGGAATACCTGCCAAAACAGCTAATGGTGCAACCTGTCATAAAGGGCAAAATGATTTTAAGGAATGATAGCAGCCCTATGATGATACAAACTGTAGATTTTCCATGAAGCACCATGGAGATACTGCCCATGCTGTATCAGGTAGTGCCAACTGCCACTATGCATGAGAAATTTCATGATCTCCTGTTCCTTCAAAGTAAACAGCCTCCTCAGGTTCTTCATTTCAATTCAGTGAGTTCCTCATAATATCCTTTATTTCCTTTCCTGTTAAAAGCCACACACAAGAGCTTTATCTCCAGTGTCTTGGTTTACCCCAGATGTATGGGTATTTATGCATTTGAAGAGAGAACGTTACACCGTTCTTCACTCAGACTTTAATGTACCTAAACCTCTGGCTTTGTCATGGAGTGGGGGAGAAAGACACAGATTAACTTAGCAGCTTTTCTCCTACTTCTGAAATGTTATCACATTTGTTATTCTGCACACAGAATGCTTATATTTCCTCACTAGAATGCACTGCTCAAAAGATTCTTCTCTCATCTATTTCAGTTTTCATTTATGCAGTCCGCACTGAAAACAGGAAGGTACAAAAAGCAAATTCATTTGCTTAAATTCGTTCTATCAGCAGACCATGAATTACTGACATATTACATACTTGATATTGTGAAAATCATTCTAGTCACATGCTGTGTGGCTCTTTGGTCATCCCCTAGAGAAAAATGAACTAATACAAACAATTATTTCCTAAAAAAGATATACATAGAAATGGAGAGAGAGGGGAAAAAAAAGACATTTACCAAAACAATGTCCATTCAAAAAGACTACAGTATCCTTTTTGAAGGACATTGAGTTTACCTAGAACCAATAGCACACAGTCCATCTACCAAAATCCAGGAAGCCTTGAATTAGACAGGTAATTCTTTTGCTAGAACTTCAAGTTCATAGATAGGATTTGTCTCACCTAATTTCAGATGTGTACAGTGCATATGTCTGCATCTGAGCTACTCTCTCCAGGATCCCTTTGTTTTCAATGGATTCAGAAAATGGAAAAAGATACCCTGGGGCACAATTCATCTGGCCTATATTAGAAACCTACTATATACTCAGGTGAATCATGCTAAAGAACATTGAATTTCAATTTAATGATTAAAGATGTAGCAAAGGGTGCCTGGCACAGTAGTAGGTGGTATTAATTCTATCTTGTACATAGGCAGATGAGAAACACATCCTGGACAGGAATTACTGACATGCATCTGGTTTAGGTGAATGGTCAGAAGATCTAGATTAGGGCAAAGTGTCAAATGTTCATTGCCTCATGATCTAGCTTCTTGAAAACAGATTTCTGAAGTTTCAGAGGGCAAGATCCTGTGCAAGCTGTCAGACCTTGCTTAGAACACGAGAGCAAAGTGGATGAGATGCAGGGAGCACTTCCTATCAAAATTACTCTGTGACTCTATAATATATCCCACGTTGGCAACAACTGAACTGAAAGTACAAAAGTGATCTATCTCTTCTGGAAACATTTCTTTCCAGCTCTTGCTTGTATAGGTGGTGTCTTTGTCTATTTAAAAGTAGATTTTGTGTCTAAGAAAAAAAATAACATCATGCAAATGTGAAAGTCTTGTTGAATATATCGAAGATTCCACAGGAAGATGACCCTTGGATATAATCTCCACAACCTACATGGCATTGTAAAACAAATCTGTGTTTGCAAGAAGTATCTGATTGTGTATTTTAATTTACATGCAGATCTTCCTTCCTTCCGAGTTCCAAGTTCCTAGTTCCTTCCTTCCAAGTTCCTTCTGTGTTCTTCCTTCCTTCCTTCCTTCCTTCCTTCCCTTCTTTCCAAGTTCCTTCTGAGTTTCTTCCTTATAAGTTCTTTCTTTCTCTCTCTTTCTTTCTCTCTCTCTTTCTCCTCTTTCTCTCATTCTTTCTCTCTTTCTTTCTTTCTTTCTTTCTTTCTTTCTTTCTTTCTCCCTCTCTTTCTTCCTTCCTCTCTTTATTTTTTCTTTCTTTCTTTCTTTCTTTCTTTCTTTCTTTCTTTCTTTCTTTCTCTTTCTCTCTTTCTCTTTCTTTCTTTCTTTCTTTCTTTCTTTCTCTTTCTCTCTTTCTCTTTCTTTCTCTCTTTCTTTCTCTTTCTTTCTTTCTTTCTTTCTTTCTTTCTTTCTTTCTTTCTTTCTTTCTTTCTTTCTTTCTTTCTTTCTTTCTTCCTTTCTCTTTTTCCCTTTCCCTTTCTTTCTTTCTTTCTCTTTCCTTCTCTCCTTTTTTTTTTCAATAAAAGAAAGTTTCAGTGGGCAGAAGCTGTTAAAAAAAAAAGAAAGAAGAAGAAGGAAAAAATTACGTTGTTTCTTTCCTTATGGGAAACCTTTTAGTAACTCAGCTAGACTCAAGATCTTTATGAAATATGGACCTTTCACACTCAGGATAAAAACCATAATACTTACTCCTTACTTGTGAGGTATATTAATAGTAGATTCAGCTTGACATGATGGTCATTAAGGCCCTCAGGAACTGTGCTATAAATGTCAGGAACTGTTGTCAGAAAGTTAAATGCTCGTTTCATACAGGCTCCGGTAACTGTATCTTGTTTTCTGTCATGTTGTAGAGATCCAACCTTCCTTCCTTCCCGACTTATGCAGCAGAAGAACTGAAATATGCCTATTAATAAATGCATTAGGAGTATTAATACTAAATATGTATAAAATACAACTTGGCACCAGTGCCTTATCACGCTCACATAATACTTACGTAGTTCCCCTGATTGTTTTCCTATCTATAGAAGAAGATGAAAAAAAAAAAAAGAAGAAAAAAAAAAAAACAAGAAAAAAAGAAAATAGACAATAATAAAGTATCAGCAACAAAACAATATCCCTAAAGGTTGATTTCCAGTAGTGCTGGTGTTCACAGAGGCTTTCAAAATGATGTGATCTTAGCTAATATATTTGCAATTCCATTGAGTTGTTACGAGGAAATGTAGTATGTCACCACTTTCCCTCAACTCTAGTACAGCAGCCAGTTGTGGGTCAATGCACTTACACAGCCAATTCATTATAAAATCAGGCCGAAATTTATATTGTGCAAATAAGCTTTCTAGCCCACATTAAATTACAGCTATGCTATGTTGCACAATAAACCACTCCACAGTGACTTGCTACAGACTTTTATATTTATTTTCAATTCTTATGGTAAGCCAAAACTAAGCAGAAATAATTCACAACGTAGACATTTCAATGAAATTGAACTACTCATTTTCAAGGATCAAAAAACTGCTTCTGAGTATTAGAGGGCAGAGATTAGCTTTATTCTCGAGAGCTAAAATGAAGTCATATCACCTAAAGGCCTCTGATTACCTGCATTTAAATTTCTCATCACAGTTCTTTAAAATGTCTTGTTAGCAAATTGTGCAATTATATTGAACATTCCAATATCTCACACTGGAACGCATAGAGAGTGACTTTTCTTTAAGGTGGAAATATAAGCAAGCAAGCCCATTGCAGTGAAACTTGTTAGAACTAATGAGGTGTTATGCCCAGTCTCTGAGTTAAAACTGATTCCAGCCTGAGACAAGCATCACTCAAATCAGAAGGCAGTCATAAGTCTTCTTTTAGGGTTCATACTTTGCTCTGAAGCTTGTTTGCCTGTCAAAAAGCCTTAACAATCTTTAAAATGTCATACACAAATTTTGCAATATGCCTAAAGCTCTACTGAACCGAACAGGTATTTATGGTTGTGGACGAAAGACAGAAGAAAAGGAAACACAGATAAAAGCTGCAGCTTTGTTTTCCTTTCCTGAAAATGAAAACAAAAAAAAAATAGTTGGAGTCCAAGGGTCCTGCCTATGTCAGCAGATTCTGAGCAATTCTGAATACAGGACAGAATAAACTTTCCCTCTGCCATTTTTTTTTTCCTACAGTTCTAAAACTGTAGCCAATGCCATACATTTTTTTTCCCTGCTCTTTACTTCTCCTTACTTTGTGAACATGCATTAAAATAATGTTAATCCTATTATTTCCAGAGTCTCAAGGAAATAATATTTTCTGTGTGTTCACTGAGGGGTCCAGTTAAAGGAGAAGGAGGTTGTTTATAGACTCATAGAATAGAACCAGTTTACAGGCCATACTCCTATGTTTGAAGACATCATGATTGATATGTGACTTTGTTTTCTTAGAGAGCTTTAGAATCTCTTAAACTACATTCCCTACTTAGGCATGCTCATGTACAGAGGAAGAAAAATCAATATATATCATTGAAATAATAAGTGAAGATCAAATGTGGTCAGTGTGCTTAACTCATGGAAAGGGTTAAGACTCTGTAGAACAGTAAAAATACTGTTAGACATTTTTTTGTTATAGTACATGGTCCTGATAAAGTTGTTCCTAACATATAAGGCAGTAAAATTGCAGCTGTAGAATGAAAGCAATCAATCCTTTCAGAGTATTCATCATGTTTGAATGTCTAAAAGGTGTTACATGATTCTGCTATGAAGTTGTTGAATGATTTTGGGCAAAAATAAACCAGTATTTGAAAAGCAAATGTAATAGAGGGCAATAAGAGACAGTCATCACATTCTGGTGAAATGCATGTCCAAGTGAAGTGTCCAAGTGAAGTTATGCTTAGGTTTAGCATGGAAATAAAAATAATAGTGAAAATATAGAACTTATCCCTTTAAAGTCAGATCAGAGTTTTGCCAGATAAACATTACAGAAAGTCTAACCTAGTCATCTGGGCTCCACATAAAATGAGTAGAAAAGGACAGACCCTTCAGTCATGGTGCCTCATTTGATGCAAGTAGGGACCTTACCTGGAGTAGTGTGTCCAACACTGGAGCCCACAACACAGGATAGACATGGACCTGATGGAATGAGTCCAGAAGAATGTCTTGAAAATGGTCAGGGGGCTGGAATACTCCTTGTACAAGTACAGGCTGAGGAAATTGGAAGGGGTTTTTCAGCCTGGAGAAGAGAAGGTTCCAGCAAGATGCAATAGTATCTTTCCAGTATCTGAAGGGGGCCCACAATAAGGCTAGAAAGGAACTGTTTCAAAAGGCCTGTAGAGATAGGGCAAGTAGCAATAATGTGAAGCTAGAGAAAAGTAAATTTAGATTGGCTGTTAGGAGGAAGTTCTTTACCATGAGGATGGTAGAAAATTGGAACATGTTGCCCAGGGGGGAATTTGAAGGCCTATCCCTGGAGATATTCAAGGTCAGGCTCAACAAGACTGAGAAATCTGACCTAGAGGAGGACATCCTTGCTTACTGCAGAGCAGTTGGACTAGAAGACCTTTGGACATCCTTTCCATCCCAAACCATTCTATGACTCCATGTTGAGGATGCACTACCTGAGCATGGTTCACTCCAACTATGTGTCCATTGACATTAATGAGGCAGCTAGCTGAGAAACATTGGATAACTAAAACTGTTTGACAAACCCAAGACTCAGACAAAGAAAAAGCAAACTACTTTCTCACTAGAATTGAGAAACTACCACTAAATTTTAAGTAAGCATTCATTGAAATCAGCTCCTTTCAGTTTGTCAAGCTGTCAGCTAGCAGCTACAACAAAATCTCTTGTATTGAAACTGTAAAACTCCTTTATTGTCATACAAACACAACTGAAGTTTGTTTTTGTTTTTAACTATTACAGGCAAATAAAAATGTGAGGTCTTAAATTTGCTTATCATTAGCAAATTTTCATTTTTATTTGTTTTTCTTATTCTCCCCATCTTTCCCCCAAAATAAAAGTAAAATTAATCTCTTGGACACCTAGATCACAGCTGTCACACGCTTAGTTGCTGACTTAGTTTGGGCAGATGCAGTCTAGAGGCTGTTGGTGCTCCAAGGGGCCTGCAGTGTGCAAGGGGCACCTTTGACCCTCAAAGAACCCAGAAGGCTATCAAGGGAAAGTGTCAGTGCAGAGGTGGTGCAGCGGTGGCCCAGCTTGGCCAAGGAGGTGGTCCAAGTAGGCACAATTATGAGCATACCAAGGTTGCTACTTCTTGTTCCACTGCATATTTTAAGCATGTCCTGATGATAAATGTACTGTGTATAATGTGGGCCTGGTAACTAAAACCAGCATACTTTCAGCACTGTTTTAGTCAGATTGCTAAGTTCAGAGCTTCCCTAGCAGTCAGCCATCCTCAGCCATCCAGCAGTTAAGAGGCCAACAGCCATCCCATGCTAATCACATCAACTTTCAGCCAGGCCTGAAAGTATCTCTTTTCCTGTTGCTTAGTCCCAGCTGCACACAAATATTTTCTTTACCCCTTTTCTCTTGTGTTGGATGGCAATGTCTAGCTCTAGCCTGCCGCCTCCACACACAGCCTAGCAGGGGACAGGGGTCCACTCCATGGTGCCTGGAGTGAGTAGATGACACAAAGAACAGATGTCTTAAACTAACAAACACACATCAGATACCACAGTTCCCCCAGCAGTTAAATGAGACCTTTGTTTTTCCATGACAATAGGAGGGCCTGGAACCTGCAGCTGCTGTTTAAAATATGGTAAAAACTACTGAAATCCAAAGGCAAAGCATGTAAAGTAGATTGAGCTTCTTACAATCGTATTTCTGTCAGCCTGTACACTTTCAGTGGCCTGCCTTCATATCTGAAATTAAATAAAATGGAAAAGGAAGCAAACAAAACCCAAAGATAACACAATTCTTCCTCTTATGTCTCAACTCAGGAATATTTCTCCAGCTAAACATGATGTAAACCAGTGTGTGCAGGCAGGTGCTCTCATATCTAACACTGAGCTGAGCTTCTCTATGCCTCTGCTCAATCTACCTGTGACAATTGTATTTCAGATAATGCTACTATGGAGGGCTTCTGGCTGCATATCTTTGTGGGCTGCTTATAAACACCTCACATGCCAAGAGCTTCAAGGAAATAGTCTTGGTAACTCCATGCACTTTATCACCATGCATTTCCAACAAAAAGCTGTCCTCGTTAAAAGAAGACAAACATATAAACCTCTATTTTTCCTTAGTTTCTTATTGCTTCCTGCTACCTTGGAATGAGCAACCTCAGGTATTATACTTGGTTTGGGACTGACCTGCAAGAAAAGCATCTGGGGGTCCTAGTGGATGGGAGGTTGACCATGAGCCATCATTCTGCTCTTGTGGCCAGGAGGGCCAATGCCTTTCTGGGGTGTATTAGAAGGGCTGTGGTTAGTAGGTCAAAAGAGGTTCTTCTTTGCCCCTACTGTGTCCTAGTGAGGCCATATCTGCAATACTGTGTCTGGTTCTGGGCCCCCTGGTTCAAGAAGTACTGCAGGGAACTGCTTGAGAGAGTCCAGCACAGAGCCACAGACATGGTTAAGGGAATGGAACATGTCTGTTATGAGGAGAGACTGAGGGAGCTCAGGCTTGGAGAAGAGGAGACTGAGGAGTGCCCTCATCCATGTTTATAAAGATGTAAAGGGTGAGTGCCAAGAGGATGGAACCAGGCTCTCTTCAGAGATGCTCAATGGTATGACAAAGGTCAATGGGTGGAAGTTGAGGCGTAGGAAGTTCCATGGAAACATGAGGAGGATTTTTTTCCCTGAGGGTGACAGAACACTGGAAGAGGCTGCACAGGGGCACTGTGGAGTCTCCCTCTCTGGTGATACTCAAAACCTGCCTGGACATGTTCCTGTGTGATCTGGTATAGGTGATTCTGCTGTGGTAGGGGGGTTGGATTGGATGATCTGAGGTCACTTCCAGCCCCTGACACTGTGTGATTCTGTGTGTGATTCTAAA
This sequence comes from Tricholaema leucomelas, assembly GCA_013400475.1. Classification (NCBI taxonomy): domain Eukaryota; kingdom Metazoa; phylum Chordata; class Aves; order Piciformes; family Lybiidae; genus Tricholaema lacrymosa; species Tricholaema leucomelas. The sequence goes on along the minus strand of WAAF01001935.1, from coordinate 584,658 downwards.
GAAAGGCTCTGTGAAAAGTCTACTGCTTCTCAGACATTTGTATTTCATATGTTACTCACAAAGAAACTGCTTTTAATTCCACATTCTTAGCTTCATTAGGTGAAGTCATTTGACAGTTGTGCTGGCATCTGTAACTGTAAAACGTCTAAAAACCTTACAAACTGTAATTAAATGGTGCATGAGCTCCACATGAAGCATTCCTTTATACTAGTAACAGATTAGCACGTTTAGGGAAGGAATGTAGTTTGAGTGGACTTTGTGGGCCTAAGTGGAGCAACTTAAAGTTACATTTCCTTGGAAAACAGATTATGATCTCTACTTTCTTCCTGGGGTACAACAGGAAGGCTTTTCCATGGAAATAATAACTCCACCTGTATATAGCAAATTGAGCATAGCAGACCAATGTATTGGGTTTGGCTGAGCTGGAGTTAGTTGTCCCCAGAGCATCGCTCCAGTGCTGTGCTTTGCAGTGCTGTAGCTGGGTGTTGATAACACAGCAGGGTTTTGGCTGCTGCTGAGCTGAGCACCCAGGTTGTGCTTTTCCAATATTCCCCCACACCAGGAATGCACTGAGAGGTGGGAAAGATTTTGGGAGGGGACACAGCCTGGCCAGCTGACCCAAACTGGCCAAAGGGGTATTCCATGCCATATGATGTCAGCTCAGATGCATAAAATAACAGAAAGAAGGAAGTGTGGGGACATCCATTAGTGGCGTTTGTCCTCTGAAGCAACAGCAATGCTTACTGAAGCCCTGCTTGACAGCAATGACCAAACATTGTCTGGCTTGATAGGAAGTAGAGGATAAGATCCCTGTTTGCTATGGCTTCCTCATTGTTTTTGCTTTGCAGTACTAACATTGCTTTTCTCTTGTTACAAGCCTTTTGTTATACTTTCCCCTCTCCCCAGTCTATCTAAGAAGAGGATTGATAGAGTGGCTTTTTAGGCCTTTGACCTCCAGCCAGGGCCAAACCACCACAAACAAAACTGTGAGAGTTCATTTACTGGTTGACAGATGACTGAACATGACCCAGGTGGCCAAGAAGGCCAATGGCATCCTGGCCTGTATCAGGAATAGTGTGGCCAGCAGAACCAGGAAAGTCCTTCTGCACCTGTACTCAGCACTCATTAAGCCACACCTTGAATACTATGTCCAGTTCTGAGGCCCTCAATTTAAGAAAGATGTTGAGGTGCTTGAAGTGCCCAGAGAAGGGCAACAAGGCTGTGAAGGGGCTAGAGCACAGCCCTGTGAGAAGCAGCTAAGGGAGCTAGGGGTGTTTAGCCTGGAGAAGAGCAGGCTCAGGGGAGATGATGTTGCTCTCTGCAACTACCTGAAAGGAGGTTGTAGCCAGATGGGGGTTGGTCTCTTCTCCCAGGAAATCAGCAACAGAACAAGGGGACACAGTCTCAAGTTGCACCAGGGCAGGTTTAGGCTGGACATTAGGAAGAAGTTCTTCACAGAGAGAGTGATTGGCATTGGAATGGGCTGCCCAGGGAGGTGGTGGAGTCACTGTCCCTGAAAACATTTTAAAAGGGGCTGGATGTGGCAGTTAGTGCCATGATTTAATTAATTGGAAAGTGTGAAGTGATGGGTTGGACTGGATGATCTTGAAGGTCTTTTTCAATCTGACTAATTCTGTGATTCTATGAAGAAGAACAAGGTGCTTCAAGGTCACAGTTTCAAGTTAGTGACAGGTCAGGAATCTAGGGTCATTTCCAGAAGGCTATCTCACAGCTTTATGTGGGAGAATGTAGTTCTGGAAGCAAATGGCTACTGGATTAACATGATAATCCAGGACACCAGAGAATGGGAGGATCAGATCAGCCAAAAATCTCTGTTACTGCAATTATAAATCCCTTTTTAAGCACGCAGCCTTGAAGGTGGGAAACCTGTGGATGGGGATGATGTGGTTAACCCATGCAATTTCAAGTGAGAAGAAAACAAACAGTTGAAGAACTCAAGAAGGTTTTCATATCTGTATGGAAAATGAAACAACATGAGATAAATTTCAATTCCTTGGCTTTCACAAATGTTATCTAGGAATACACCCAGGCAAATATTGGATAATATCAAGTCTTATTAACCAATATAGGATCATCATCTATATGTGTCAGAAAACTATGTTGTAGACAGGCAGCATTCACAGGAAAGTAGCTACATTATGAAAACCAGGTACATTATTTTCACCACTGGAGGGCTCCCATATTTTTCCACTAATTCCATAAAATCATATCAAGATTTGGGGAAAAAAAAGGAATATGTATATGTATATATATGTGCACATACATGGCTTAAGCAAATTGTGGTTCCTTCTTCTAAATGCAGATATAATCTCACAACAAATATTTTTTTGGACCTTCAAAACCTCTTTCTTTCAAAAATGAAATAACTACTATACTCTTCACTGCAACAATACCCTTAGACAACATGTCATAAGACAATTGCAGGATGATTTATAAAGAAAGGTGGGATTATTTACCATGGTTATATAGGGAGAAATCAGAGAAAGAAAGTGATTTTGTCAAAGCTGCCAAGGAGTCCAGCAGATCTCAGCTTAGGATGCCACAAAACAAATGAAGAGCAGTGCCTTTTAGTCTGTATTACCTGCAGCCCTCATTACTCTAGAGGCCACATTTAACAGCTCCAACGCGCTCATCCTTGTGAAGCATTGCAGCACAAAGAGTTTCTGTCAATGCTAAAATATCTCAGATCTTCCAAGCTCTAAAGCATTATTGTTATCACCAGACCATCTTTCCTTTTTCTAATTGTACTGCTTTAAAGGCATTGAACCTGGTTATTACTGGCATTTATTAGTCTTCTTTATAACAATTCCACCAATGTAATTAATGTTATCACATAATCCAAACCATTTAAATAGTAATAACAAAATAATATCGGGTTGGTTTTGCCTGAATGAGATTGTGTGGTAAGCCTTCACTTCTGATGGCTCCTTAGGCTATCTTTCTAAATGCCATAGTATTTGTGATTGATATCAAAACTGTCAATAGATCTTTTGTTTTATTACTTTCATTTAAAGATAACTTTCAGGCACTGAAATCACAGTCAGCAAGCTGTTTAGTTTGTCCCATATACGTCTTTAAGTACTGCACGTATCAGACCGGGCGAGTATTTTTAAGAGCACAGGCTTTTCTGATGTTTTAGCTTCCCTTGGCATTTAAATCTAAACTAAAGAAATATCCATCCACTTGCAACCCTGACACTTACAAGTATTTGAAGTGCTTGGATTCTCAGAGAACAGTTTTAATACATGACAGACCAGGAGGTTCTGTAACGCGAGGTCTGCTGCCAACATCGCTGTACCAGGAATGTGCCAAGAAGACATAAGCTGTTGCTAAAAATACAGCTTCTAACACTTGGAAATTATTTAGCCTTTTTGAAGCAGATGAGAATATTAGTGGAATGGTGGGATGTAGGTCTCTCCTAAATAAATTCTAAAAATGAAGCAGCCCTGCAAGAACCCTTCTTTAAGAGTGAGAAACGTGCTGCACATAAGACTGCAACTTAAACAGCCAAATTAAAACCAAGGAGGTTGGTCATTGAGGCAGTGATGCAGCCCAGAAGTTCATTCCTGACTGCAAGAATTTAAAATTCAGCTATATGTAGCAAGCATATTGGTCTAACAGAAGTTTGCTGGCATCTTGTTTGTTGTAAGAAAGCATGACAGAATATGGTCACACAATGTAGTTTTGTTTCTTTATTCAGCGAGTGAGCAAATGAAGAAGAGCAAAGCTTATTTAAAGAAATCTTAGCATACTAACAAAAAAAAAAAGCTCTTCCAGTGGAGTGTTTCTGAAGGGCAGTTTTGCTTAATTTGGACTGAAAATCTCCATAGAAATCTATTCCCCTCCAATTACTAAAAAAGGACTTACACTGAAATATTATCCAGCACCATAAAGTAGTCTTCCTTTTTCCTGAATAAGGTGTCCTTATGACAGTGCTTATATTTTATCCTTGTTTTCTGGCTGCCCAGAGTGTCTCAGACGTTTAATAATTAGGATCTGGTTGGAAGTCAGTTGCTCTAGTGACTGCCTCTCCTGCTTTTCTTTGCCAAGAGACAGCCTAATATATCAAGAAAGAGCCCATAAGAAATTTATTGCCAGAATATTCTCAGCATAAGGTCCCTGTGATCTGAACTGAACCCTGCCAAAAATTCCCCAGAATTTCATGCTTATAGTAATAGTCCTCCTCAAGTACACATAAAACTCATCTCTGTGACCAGGATTCTCACAACAGTCAGCTATTTATGCCATCTACAACCACCCACCAACTCATCACTGTTCCTTTCAGGATCAGGGGTGGACATGACTGCATAAAAGTCTCTTCAGCTGCAGAAGACTTACCACCTCCATAACAAATGTCAGGTACACTATTGAAAAGCTTGTAGGAAGTTAATAGTAAAGCACACTACATCGCCCACAATTAGGGAAAAAAAAGACATATAGCCCATTATATCTTCAGATAATTAAAATATAGCCAGTACAAAGATAAAATTACCATGGAACAGCATTACAGCTGAGTGGATTTTTGAGTCATTTGTGCTAAGATATTACTTCTTCTGCAGATTTCTTTATGCGATGTTTTTGATGAGTCATCATCTCGGATATTTCAGAACTCTATTTAGGAGAGCTGTTTGATGCTTTCCATTTCTCTTCACTAAGCACTTGACATCTCTTATGAACCTGATGGTATCACATTTTCTCTATCTTGCTGCATCTTCAACAGAGATCTAGGAAGAAAATCTTTCTGCTTTTCAACTCCTCCCATGAGTACAGGGGAAAAAGCATTTGAAGCTCAGTGTCAGCAAATGTTTATGACCAAAATCTTTATGCTTTACAGCAAACAGCAGAGTAGATTATGTGTACATTATTTAGCTCTAGGATTCATTGTGGTAAAAATCTGGGGGAAGGAGAGTTACACAATCAGAGTACATTTTTGTTCTAGACACTACTTGTAGAAAGTATTTATTACAATATAATCTGAGTGACAGAAGCGTCAAGATGTTGGATTTGACAACAGTGCCTATAGCACAAAAGAGATTAAAATTTTGCTGACTTAATTTTCATCTTATTGGGATGAGGGGTGGGCAGATCTAGTCAAGATAAAGGAATAAACAGCTTTAAAATAAATCAAAACCAAATTATTGTGAATGGAAAAGCTCAGTTGTATTTTAGCCTTTCCAGTGACTCTTTTATACTGTTATGCAGCTACTGTTCTCAGGATCTACAAACAAATCTTAGGGATTTGGAAACTTGCATCATTGAGGCTGAATCTTCTTTAATGAACAAGTGGTCTCTGAAGAGGAGAGGGACCAATGTTTGTCAGCTGGTAGATGGGCTGAAGAAAGGCAAGCTTCTGACAATTTTGGGAAGCAAAAGGATAATTCAGCATAAGCCAAAAAGCAGATTACTGGCTGTACTGAGTCCATGTTGCAGTTGGTAATGTGTGTGTGTGTGTATGTTTATGAACAGAACTCCTGGGTTTGTGATGACACAAAACTGGGTGAAGTAGCTGACGCACTGGAGAGTTGTACTGCCATTCAGTCAGACTTAGGCTGGAGAGCTGGCCAGGGAGATATTCACTGAAGTATAACAAGGGCAAGTATAGAGTCTTGCATCTGGGAAAGAACAACTCCATGTATCAGTAGAGGTTGGTGACTGACCTGCTGGAGAGTAGTGAAAGGGAAAAGGACCTGGATAGAAGGTTGACCATGACCCAGCAATGTGCTCTTGTGGCCAAGAAGGCCAGTACCATTCTGGGGTGGATTAGAAGGGATGTGGGTAGTAGGTTGAGAAAGGTTCTCCTCCCCCTCTACTCAGTCCTGGTGAGGCCGTGTCTGGAAAGTTGTGTGTAGTTCTAGGCCCTCAGTTCAAGAAGGACCTTGGGGAATTGCTTGAAAGAGTCTAGTGCAGATCCAAAGAAAGCCAGACAAAGGCATATAGTAGCAAACTTCATTGGTCTGGATTCAGAATTGTTCAAATTCCAACACATGGCTGTCACCAAAGTGATATGTGAACCGAGACTGATGTTGGTTAATATACTATGCTAACACACACAAACTTAGGAGGGTGGGCATTAAAACAAGCTTAGATAATTCACATTCCCTAATAGCTAGCTTAGTTCTTTATTCACAGCATTTGCTTTTGTGTATCAGTAATAAATACCTCTCTGTACCCAGCACAGGCATCTACCTTAGAGCTGTGTCTCTTTTAGTTGAGATAATCAAAGGTCACTTGTTTCAGTCTTTATTCATTGTTGAGGTCCTTCCTTTTGTTTTTCTTTCTTCTTCCTAAGGTGGCCTAAATGTCTATGAATCATTTACCCACCTAAAACAGCACAGGTTTATTTAGATAGCCAATGATGTAGCTGGTTACCTACTGGATGAAGAGAAAGGATTTCAATCTACTATTGACAAGCATTAGAGAATCCTAATGGTTTATCATTCACCAAAACACACAGATCAACAAACCAAAACAAAAAAAAAAAAACACAAATATTTGTCACTATTTCCTGGACTTCCACACTAAAGAAAAGGAAAAAGGAACCTGACAACAATAACTGCTCATCCTGTGTTTTAGCCACTGATGTGTGACTCTTGATGAGGCTTTAGGTCTCAAGTGAATGTTGCAAAGCTTTGTGTCTCTAAGGCTCTCTTCTTGGCTGAATCATAGATTCATAGAATCAGTCAAGGTTGGAAGGGACCACAAGGATCAGCTAGTTCCAACGCCCCCTGCCATGGACAGGGACACCTCATGCTACATCAGGCTGTCTAGAGTCTCATACAGCCTGGCCTTAAACACCTCCAGGGATGGGGTTTCAATCACCTCCCTGGGCAACCCATTCCAGGCTCTCACCACACTCATGGTGAAGAACTTCTTCCTAACATCCAGTCTGAATGTACCCATTTCTAGCTTTGTTCCATTCTGCCTAGTTGTATCACTACCTGACATCCTAAAAAGTCCCTCCCCAGCTTTCCTGTAGGCCCCCTTCAGATACTGGTAGGCCACAAGAAGGTCACCTCGGAGCCTTCTCTTCTTCAAACTGAACAGCCCTGAATCCCTCAGTCTGTCCTCATAGGAGAGGTGCTCCAGACCTCTGATCATCCTCGTGGCCCTTCTTTGGACACGTTCCAGCACATCCATATCCCACAGTCAGTGGTATTTCTCAGAGAGAAAAAGACACATTAGCTTTTAATCAGCCAGATAAGACACTTCAGGCAGTGCAACCATGTCTACAAGGGTTTCTCACCTCTAGATCATACACTTAGCCTTTCAGAATAAATGTTTATATGTAACTAGTGACACTCATTCTGCCATACCTATATTGCCACTAGTAACTCATCTGTTAATGTTTAAACCACTTTGGATATTCAGTAACTGCATTTGATTTAACTCAGGCATGTCCATCTCTCATCAGTAGCAACAGAAAGAGAACTAGATGACCAGGCTAGACTACATATTTATTTCAGATGGCTTAAGTTCTCTGCAAATAATGACTGCAGTGCAAAATCATTACTGTCAATATACCTGCATGGCAAAACCCCTACCAATTTGTTACTAGCCTGGATCATTAGGAGCCTACAGACCTCCTATATCACACAGGCATATGGGAATGTGATTGGGTCAAAGCTTCATCCTTTCCTCCCATGCTCATCTGTTAAGCAGAGATAAATCTCTATTGAGTAATTCATACAAAGGTGTAAGAGGGATTCTAGCACTTTATTTTTTTTTGCCTGATCTAACCTTTTTGGAGACTTTTTGTACACACTGCTGCAAATCCATGAAATATAGGTATTTATTTTATTTTTATCTGTAGAAAATGAAATTCTGTAAAAGCCTAATCTCTTGAATTAGAGATACTTTAGTGAAAACCTACTTGTTTGCAGGGGTAATTTCGTTTATGTTTATATCCATTCCCACTAGTCTCCAGCACTTTCTCTCAGTTGAGGCAATCCCAAGCACAAATATAGGCTGGGCAGTGACTGGCTGGAGAACAGCCCTGAGGAGAGGGACTTGGAGGTGCTGGTGGACGAGAAGCTCCACAGTGTGCACTTGCAGCCCAGAGGGCCAACCAGAATCCTGAGCTGCATCAGGAGAAGTGTGGCCAGCAGGGTGAGAGAGGTGATTCTCCCCCTCTACTCCGCTCTGGTGAGACCCCACCTGGAGTACTGCATCCAGTTCTGGAGCCCCCATTACAAGAAGGATGTGGAGATGCTGGAGCATGTCCAGAGAAGGGCCACGAGGATGCTCAGAGGGTTGGAGCAGCTCTGCTATGAGGACAGACTGAAAGAGTTGGGGCTGTTCAGTCTGGAGAAGAGGAGGCTCCCAGTTGACCTTCTTGTGGCCTTTCAGTATCTGAAAGAGGCCTACAAAAAAGCTGGGGAGAGACTTTTTAGGCTATCAGGTAGTGACAGGACTAGGGGGAATGGAGCAAATCTGGAGGTGGGTAGGTTCAGACTGGATGTGAGGAAGTAGTTCTTTAGCATGAGAGTGGTGAGAGCCTGGAATGGGTTGTCCAGTGAGGTTATTGAGGCCTCATCCCTGGAGGTGTTTAAGGCCAGACTGGATGAGACTCTAGACAGCCTGATGTGGCATGAAGTGTCCCTGTCCATGGCAGGGGGCGTTGGTACTAGCTGATCCTTGTGGTCCCTTCCAACCCTGACTGATTCTGTGATTCTATGTTTTTGCACGCTACATAAATGCAGTAAATCCTAATTATACTGTGCTTAAAAAGAAATAAAAAACCCAAACCCACAACAACAACAACAACAAAAATCAAACCCAATCAAACCAACCACCACCACCAGCCACCAAAAACCAGTGGCAGTAGCCATCCATCTAATTTTACAGGATGATGGATTATTAAGTGATTCTTAGTAAAAACAGATCTGATTCTTATTTCATAAATCTAATAATGAAATAATTTGATCCAGTTACTGATATGTTTATTTGTTTTAATTTTCTTTGTTCACATCCTGAGGCCAGAATTGATATATTTATTGGATGATATGTTTTTTTTCTATGTGGATTGTCCACACAGTACACAGCACTTCACAGACACTGCCCACTGGGATTTTTATTGGGAGACTTTCACTTCAGGGACAGGATTTTTTTTCAGGCAGATTAGTACAGTCAGTTCAAATGTACTCTTTCCTCAAAGCCATCAGAATCATAGAATCATAGAATCATAGAATGGTTTAGGTTGGAAGGGACCTCAAGGATCATCCAGCTCCAACCCCCTGCCAGAGGCAGGGACACCCCCCACTACAGCAGGTTGCTCAAGGCCTCATCCAGCCTGGCTTTAAATGCCTCCAGGGAGGACACATCCACAACTTCAATGGCTGGCTGGTGATTTTAACTACAGCAAGGTAGTGAGCACCACAAGGCATGGCTGGTTATAAATCAGGGTTCTTCCATATGATCATAGAATCATAGAATCACAGAATGGTTTAGGTTGGAAGGAACCTCAAGGACCATCCAGCTCCAACCCCCTGCCACAGGCAGGGACACCCCCCACTAGAGCAGCTCGCCCAAGGCCTCATCCAGCCTGACCTTAAACACCTCCAGGGAGGAAGCATCCACAACCTCCCTGGGCAACCCGTTCCAGTGCCTTACCACCCTCACTGTAAAGAACTTCCTCCTAACATCAGAAGGAGAAGAAGACACTGAAACGGTAAAATGAAAAACAACCAACCCCAAGCCCCAAAACTGTACCTGAGCTCACTCTAAATCAGTTGTGAAAATAGTAAGTTAGATAAGTTGATGCCCTGCTTGAAATGACTACCCTGTGTAACTCTAGACAAACATTTGCTCTTGTTATTAGGCAGAACTCAAGCAGATAAGGATTGATAAACGTGTCCTGCATGAGTGTTAGAGTAGATTAACGTTCTGTCCTAATTTCCTAATTGGTTTCTCCAGAATGTCATTAGGATGATTTGCTGTGTTTTGTTGTTGCTATTGGAAAAGTCAATAATACTGCCTGTACTAAATCATCATACTGATAACTGTAACAGATATCTTAAAACTTTGGCTTAAAGGAAGAATGTGAATTATGGAAATGTAGAATCAGGTTTCACAAAACCACAGAATCACAGAATTAACCACGTTGGGAAAGAACTTCGAGATCGTCAAGTCCAACCTATCACCTAATGTCCTCCAATTAATTAAATCATGTCACCGAGTGCCCCATCCAGTCTCCTTTTAAACACCTCCAGGGACTGAAACTCCACCACCTCCCCAGGCAGCCCATTCTAAAGACCAATCACTTTTTCTCTGAAGAACTTCTACCTAACATCCTGCCTAAACCTGCCCTGACACAGCTTGAGACTGTGTCCTCTTGTTCTGTTACTGATTGCCTGGGAGAAGAAACCAACCCCCACCTGGATACAACCTCCCTTCAGGTAGTTGTAGATAGTAATAAAGTCTTGCCTGAGCATTCTGCTTTCCAGGCTAAACCCCAGCCTCAGTCTCTCCTCACAGGGCTGTGCTCCAGCCCCTTCACCAGCCTTGTTGCCCTGTGTGCTAGTTTGAGCCTAGCTAGAATGTTTTGGTGAGAAGAATTAGATCATAGGCTGAGAAATGAAAACAATGGTGAGGTCTACTTCCCTCACAGTCTTGCTGAGATGGGTAGCAAGGAAAAGCAAAACATTAGATAAGGTCACTTCTGCTCTGCACTTCGTGCTGGGCTGTCCTCTTCTCTTTGCCTGCTGGGGAGAAGCTGGGGCTGCTGGCTGGACTCCATCTTGCTTTCTAACCTCACCCTCCTTTTGCTTGGCTGCTTCACCTTGCTTTTTAACCCTCTTGGCCAAACCTCCATTCTTCCTTGGGACTGGGGTAAGGTTGAGAGGGGTAGGGGGAAGGTGAGGGGGTGGTTGAGAGCCCCTCCTGGGGACTCAGGTTTCTGGGAGGGGAATTGTGTTTGTATTACCTTTTTCCCTTGTCTATTTCTGTCTATAACTGTATATACTGTAACTATCTGCTTGTAAATTGTGCCAGCTGTAAATATAAACTTCATTCAAATTTCCAGAGCCGACTGAGTCTAGTCTGGGTGATTTCTAAAAGTGTGGGGGGCGGGGGATACCCAAACCATCACACCCTGGACACATTCAAGCACCTTAACATCTTTTTTAAACTGAGGGGCCCAGAACTGGACACAGTACTCAGTTTGATTATTGCTTACTTTAGAGGTGCAGAGTAGTACAGCATTTCAAGACAAGTCTTAAGCAAATTCCTTTGTCTGCTTCTTTGACCAAGAAGGACTTTGAGCACTGTACTTCTGTGTTCTAGCATTTTTACAATGTTTAAAAAAATGTAAGATGTACTAATGAAATAAAGCTCAATTTTAGGGCATTATATGAGTTCAACCAATCAGAAGTTCAGAAGGTAATAAGATTTACTGCTTTTGTCTGGTAGGTAATCAAAGATCATGCCTGCACATACTTCAAGCATACCTAGATCCAGTGCTAGAATTTGTACTTGTTAGCACCTTGTTGATACCCAGACATGGAGCATGGTAAAGAAAGCTGACAGCCAGTCACTGAGTGATAACAGAAACAAAACTTCCAAGCATTTAGGTTTGCCAAAATACTTGGTTTATCTGAGAGCCAAGAAGATATCCAAAGGCCAAAACATCTCTGCTGTGAGGATAGGCTGAAGCAGCTGGGGTTGTTCAGCCTAGAGGAGAGAAGATTCTGGGGGGACATTATACCTGCCTTCCAATACCTGAAAAGATCCTACAGAAGGGCTAGACAGGGACTTTTCATAAGGGCCTCTAGCAACAGGACAAGGGAGAATGGTNCAAGCAAAGGAAGGGTGAGGTTAGAAAGCAAGATGGAGTCCAGCCAGCAGCCACAAGCTCTCCCCAGCAGGCAAAGCTCCCCAGCGAAGAGAAGCAGCAAGTGACCTAATCTTTGTTTTGCCTTTCTTCTTTACACATCCCAGCAAGGCTGTGAGGGAAGTAGACCTCACCATTGTTTTCATTTTCCAGCCTATCATCTAGTTCTTCTCACCAAAACATGCTAGCCAGGCTCAAACTAGCACAGTTTTAAAGATGAGGGAGAGTAGGTTTAGACTGGGTGTTGTGGCTTTTAAAGATAGCGACAGAAATTAAACTCTCAAATGCAATTGGAGAAAAAAAACAGAATTATATTTAGAGAGAAATGCAGAGAGAGACATTACAAAGCAATTACTGCATCCCTGGCAAACCCCCTTGAGTTTTTCCCCCATCCCCAAAACTAAATCTAATAGAATCATAGAATCAACCAGGTTGGAAGAGACCTCCCCGGTGCTCCAGTCCTCCCCCCACCCAATGCCTCTGCCATCCAAAGAGGCCTAAACAAGCCTCTGGAGGCCCACTGCTTACATGTTCTTCCTGATGAAGTGGCTCCTGCCACACAGACAAGGCAGGAGGAGGAGGAAATGAGAGCGACCTGACCTGGTTATGAGTTTATAAGGAGGTAGCAGAATTATGGGATTGAATAGCAATCTTCTAGTCCCAAGAACATTTTTAACCCTATAGTCTCAACCTGGGACACTGGGTCTTAGGAAAAAGTTCTTCAGTACCAAGGTGGTGAGACTCTGGAATGCGTTGCCCAGGGAGGCTGTGGATGCCTCTTCTCTGGAGGTGTTCAAGGCCAGGCTGAATGCAGCCTTGAGCAACTGTGAGGTGTCCCTTCCTATGGCAGGAAGTTTGGAGCAGATGATCTCTATGTTGTCTTCCAACTTGAACCATTCTGCGACTCTATGACATCTCCAACATTTCTTCTAGGCAAATGGGACTTAGAGTAAATCTAACAAGAATTATGGAGATAAGCTCTTTTTTTTTCTCAGGGAAGATTCCATCTTCACAGATACTATCTTCAAAGCTACATTATGCCATAGAAAAGACATGGGCAAAACTAAAGAGTGGCAGAAACAAACAAGCATTAATGAGATGGGTGCTGTGAAAGGTTAGTATTCAACTGAACACTTGCACTGGATATGCAAGAAAATGTAAGCCTGAAGAGAGCATTAAAAATTTCATCCTCTAAACTTTCATGGAGTGAGCTGAGCTAGTTGTTAAATCAAAAGGTCAGCTAGAGAATGAAATTATTTCTGCCTTTTGTAAAAATGTTTTGTTCACACAGTGGATGAAGTTGATCATGAACAGATATCTTTTGAGAATATATTATTCTTCTGCAGGTTATTTACTTCACAAAATCAAAACTGCATCAGAAAAACTCACCATTTTTTAAAACCCTCCAAAATAAAAGTTAAAAAAACTCTATCAGAAGTGGAAAAAAAAAAATGATTCTAAATAACAAATATTTAGTTTTGATGTTTTAAAGGGTAAAAAGACTTCCTTGTTTTGGTACAAAATGCAGTTCTGGGCTCCTCAATTCAGAAGAGAGGTTAAGATACTGGAACATGTCCAGAGAAGGGCGACAGAACTGGTGAGAAACCTGAAACACAAACCCTATGAGGAGAGGCTGAGGGAGCTGGGGTTGCTTAGCCTGGAGAAGAGGAGGCTCAGGGGGGACCTCATTGCTGTCTACAACTACCTGAAGGGAGACTGTAGCCAGCTGGGGTTGGGCTCTACTGCCAGGCAACCAGCAACAGAACAAGGGGACACAGTCACAAGTTGTGCCAGGGGGAAGAATAGGCTGGATGTTAGAGAGAGTGATTGGCATTGGAATGGGCTGCCCAGGGAGGTGGTGGAGTCACCACCCCTGGAGGTGTTCAGGAAAAGCTTGAATGAGGCACTTAGTGCCATGGCCTAGTTGATTGGCTAGGGCTGGATGCTAGGTTGGCCTGGATGACCTTGGAGGTCTCTTCCAACCTGGTTGATTCTATGATTCTATGGTTAAAATGAATTCTCAATTAAGTATTGAAAAAAAAAAACCCAAACAAACGAACAAAAAAACCAAATTCAACAACTTTATCTTATTTTTTCCTCTGTGTTATCCTTTTTAAACTGATCTAGAGAGAAAAAAAAACACCTTCAAAATCTGCCACAGAAAATTCACACAGCTATGGCTTTGTATGCCATCTGTCTCCCTCCTCAATTTCAGCATAGGGTAACCTACTTTTGAAGATCCATGGTTTTACTTCCATGATAGTCTATAAATGAGTTTTCTGCCTAGACAAGTAATAGTTTAGGCCACTTGAGAAATTTTTAACTTCTAAAACAGAGCAGTCAGTAGAATATATTTTAACAAAAAATAAAAGAGAAGAAATGCTTTTGGCTACTGTGTAGGTAGGCTGAGAACTCCCACCAGTGATGAACTCTCTATTTCTTCTTCCATTTTCACATACCCTTCATTTCCTTCATTATGCTTCTCAATTCCAAAAATCAGTGTGAATTTGATTTGCATGAAGTCTTTGTGCTGGTACTTGTCAGCATAAACTTGATTATAGGTTTTGAACTTAACCCTGTGTGGGAAGAGAAATATCTTGTGCATGGAGATAAATCCCTTCGGATTTGCCAAATTAGAAACATGACACAAAGATCTTAAATCAACTAACAAAGATCAGCAAGGTGGACTCTAGTCTTTGAAATGGCAAAAAAAAATAACATTTGTTTAATTTGCTTTGAAGTTCAGGGTTTTTTTTGTTGGTTGTTTGGTGGGTTTGGTTTGGTCTGTTTTGATCTTTGTCTTATTGTTTGTTTTGGCTTTGGGGTTTCTTTTTCCCCACAAACTGGTCATTGTAGAATCATACAAGCTGTACCTAGAATCATAGAATCAAGCAGGTTGGAAGAGACCTCCAAGATCATCCAGTCCAACCTAGCACCCAGCCCTATCCACTCAGCTAGACCATGGCACTAGATGCCTTATTCAGGCTTTTCTGGAACACCTCCAGGGACAATGACTCCACCACCTCCCTGGGCAGCCCATTCCAATGCCAATCACTCTCTCTGTGAAGAACTTCTTCCTAACATCCAGCCTAGACCTGTAAGACCTTGTTTAAGAAAGTGTGGGCTCTGAATTGTATCAAGGTATTCAGAGTCCATCTAGTGAACAGGGTAGCTGTTGTCTCCCAAGTGGAAGAGCTAAACCCATACTCCTTTCCCTAAAAAAAAAAACCCTTCTTTTAAACTAACCCTGCATGGAGATTACAACTTTTATTACACTACACATGTAAGAAATCTAAAAGCAAAAACCCTGAACAAATATAAAATGCCATTTGTAACAAAATTCACCTACTCTAGAATAAAAGAATGAGCTAAAAATCAGCAAGCATTAGGTGCATAAAGAAGAGACCAGCAAATATGTGCCTCCTGAAAACAGAGAGAGGCATTCTGATCTCTCACTAACTGATTAGTATCCAGCAAAACTCTCTTCACCTCTAAATCCTTGCAGGGTCCTCCATCTGGGCAGGAATAACAACAAGCACCAGTACAAGTTGAGGGCTGCCCTAGTGGAAAGCAGTTCTGTGGCAAAAGACCTTGGAGTCCTGGTGGAGAACAATGCAATGGACCAGCAATGTGCCCTTCTGGCCAAGAGAGCCAATGGCATACTGGGGTGCATCAAGAAAAGTGTAGTAAACAGGTCTAGGAGGGAGGTTCTTCTACTCCTCTACTCTGCTCTGCTGACACCACACCTGGAATACTGTTGTGGAAGGCAAATATAGGCCTAATACATGTCCTGCTTATCCAGGCGTGATCTCCTGCTTTCCCCTTCTTTCTGCTGAAGGGGAGAGCAGTGCAGGAGAGAAGACAAAAAGCACCCAGTCTGAGGGTCCAAGATTTGCCCAGATTTGTTTTACTTTGCAATAGTAAACAGGGTAAATACACTTTTATGCATGGCCTGTGTCTCCCCAAGTAAGGATAGAGCAAGCACTGGTTTCCCCTAATATGGTTACTTTTGGCAAAGTGCCATTCTGACTGGTGAATCTCTGTGGCCAAATGGAGCCAAGGCTCAGGGAATTAATAAATATGAGTTAAGTTGCAAGCAATGTGCTCTCTGCTCTGACAACATGCTTTGCCTCATTGGTCTCTGCTCAATGAGGCTGTTTAATCTGGAGAAGAGAAGACTGAGAGGAAATCTTATCAATGCATAAAAATATCTGAAAGGTGAATGGGGCCAATCTCTTTGAGTGGTCAGCAGCAATAAGACAAGAAACAAAAGCTACAACTGGAACATAGAAGGTTTCACCTCAACATGAGGAGAAATGCCTTCACAGTGAGGGTGACAGAGCACTGGAGCAGGCTGCCCAGAGAGGTTGTGGAGTCTCCTTCTCTGGAGACTTTCAAAACCTGCCTGGATGTGTTCCTGTGTGAACTACCCTGGGTGATCCTGCTGTGGTAGGGAGGCTGAACTAGATGACCTCTGGAGGTCCCTTCCAGCCTCCAAAGTTCTATGATTCTGTGCATGCCCTTAAAACACTACAGTTAACTTGCATTTGTCATGTGCACATGAATTGGCACCACTTAATTGATATAGCAGTCAGAATGGACATTTAGACAATAAATACAGTCCCTCATTCATAAAAAAATAAGGAATGTAAAAGAAGCTCTTGAGAGGCTATGTGGAACCTCCCGATCTTGCCAGAGGATGATACTGAAGTACTATGCAAGTATATTAAGAAATCAGTTTACCTGAGCTTAAATTCTGCCTTAAAAACCACTATTTGAAAGACAGACAACTATCTTAACTATTCAACATGAGAACCACTGTATCAAACACAGAAAGAGCATCGACTGTTTAATGAGCTATGAATACTTGCAGTAGTAAAAAGCAATTATTCCTAAGTAAACCAATGTGGTTGATCTACAGCGGGAGCGGAGTCATTAGTGATACACTCAAGTTATTTATTTTACCACTAGGACTTGTCTTCATATAATATGTTTATATGATGGACATAGTTTAGTTATTGTTGCAAATGCACCAGAAAATTTTATTTTATTTATTATGTCAATAAAATTTTTATAGAGAAAAATAAAGTAATAAAAGCCTTGCATCACTGTAAACAATATGGACACGGTGAAAGGTAAGAGTAAGTGAAATGAATTGGTGCTTAGGATAATGGAATTGAGAGATGAATGGGACCCAAAGGTCCAAGTAAAACATAGACAGATTCCAATTAAGCTTCCTTCAACTCCTCAGAGAGTGATTCTGTTTAATTTTGACCAATAAACTGCAACAGCCCTTCATTTCTAATCCAGGGTTTTAGAAGCAGCTTGCTCACTCGCATGGAATTGTGCAAGAGGAAGGTAGTAGGAGAAAGGGAATAGATCCACAAGGACTATAATGGAATAGTTCCCTTAAAAAAAAAAAAAGTAGAAGGGTTTGTGACTAGAACCATAAAATGATGTTACCTTCCTTTCAGAGAACAGGAAAGAAATTAGATGGATTTTTGAGAAATTTGGGAGGAGAAATAAATTGAGCCAAATACTTTCCATCTGTCTATCTGCCTACCTAGGAGATCTTCCTCTAGACACATCCAAGCTGCAGAAAAATCCATGCTGCAACTCCTGCTTTTTCTTTGCTTTACATGAGCTGCATTCTTCAGGGAAAAATCAGACCTCTCACTGTTATGGATATGGGACCTCTGATGAATAAATAGTTCCCTTAAGAATCAAGCAGGTTGGAAGAGACCTCCAAGATCATCCAGTCCAACCTAGCACCCAGCCCAACCTAGCACCCAGCCCTATCCAGTCATCTAGACCATGGCACTAAGTGCCTCATCCAGTCTTTTCTTGAACACCTCCAGGGATGGCGACTCCACCACCTCCCTAGGCAGCCCATTCCACTAGCAAATCCATCAATCCTAGAATCCATTTTGAAAGATAGCTAAGTTCACATGGAATTAAATTCTCAAGGAAGAAAAAAAAGGCTGAAAACTCCCCAACCAACCAAACAAAAAACCCCAACAACTAATAACAACAACTAAAAAAATCCAACCAAATGAAACAAACAAAAAATCCCCAAGAAACCAAGAATCCAACCTATGATCATCTGATTTTTACTTCCAATGCAGAAAAAAAGAAAAAAAGGATATTTTTTCTTCCAATAATTATGTTCAGGCAGAACTGAAAAGTAAGTCATATGAGAAATACTATTATTATTATTATATCCTTTTAAAAATTGGCTCCCTGAGTCCTGGCTTTTGGCTGTTTGCTTTGCTTAGGCATCACTATTCTTAGCAAATCTTAACTACCAGTCCACATTTTCAGTTTCATCCACCACTGTGTCTTGGTATTTAGGCTAAACAAGTAAGGTATGACAGTCAGTGGGTATGTAAAACTCACTCACCAGTGAAGAATTTCATACTTGGTGAGAGATTTTTTCTTCCCTCTTTGGTTAAACATACACAAAAACGACCTTCACTCGCATCTCATTTAGTTTACAGGATGTGTATGACTCTGAATTAGGAGTCACCAAAAGAGCTCTTAGAGCTCAAGTATCTAGTGAGATAGCCACACTGAAACAACCTAAGTCAGATAGGACCAAATTCAGATTGAGAGAACCTTCATTGAAGCATCCCAACATTTAAGTATGCTTCAAGGAAGAGGAATATATAAATGCAAGATATGAATAAAGGTTGCTAATTGAGATCATCACTAGTGCAGCAGATTAACACAGACAGTGTAAAAGAAAACAGGGAAATAAATGAACAAGTTTACATAAGCAGAAAAATGAAAAGTAGTAGAGACCAATGCTTCCTACATTTTAGCACATCAAGAATACAGAAACATAGGATCAATTAGGTTGGAAAAGACCTTCAAGATCAAGTCCAACCTATCACCCAACACCATCTAATCAACTAAACTATGGCATTAAGTGCCACATCCAGTCTCTTTTTAAACACTTTCAGGGACATGGACTTCACCATCTTGCTGGGCAGCCCGTTCCAATGCCAATCACTCTTGCTGTGAAGAACTTCTTCCTAACATCCAGCCTAAACCTGCCCTGGTGCAGCTTGAGACTGTGTCCTCTTGTCCAGTTGCTTGGTGCCTAGGAGAAGAGATCAACCTCCATCTGGCTACAACTTCCTTTCAGGTAGGTGAAGAGAGCAATGAGATGTGCCCTGAGCCTCCTCTTCTCCAGGCTGAACACCCCTAGCTCCCTCAGCCTCTCCTCGTAGGGCTGTGCTCCAACCCCCTCACCAGCCCTAGTGCCCTTCTCTAGACACTTTCTAGCACCTCAACATCTTTCTTAAACTGAGGAGCCCAGAACTGGACACAGTACTCAAGGTGTGGCTCAACCAATGCTGAGTACAGGGGAAGAATGACTTCGCTTGTCCTGCTGGACACTATTCTTGTTACAGGCCAGGATACCATTGGCCTTCTTGGCTACCTGGGCACACTGCTGGCTCATGTTCACCTGCTGTCAACCATTACCCTTGGGTCCTTTTCTGCCTGGCTGCTCTCCAGCCACTCTGTCCCCAGCCTGTAACGCTGCATGGGGTTGTTGTGACCAAAGTGTAGACCCTGGCACTTAGCCTTTTATACATTGATTCCCAGCAGATTTAACTTGCTCAGTTCACCAGATAGTGGAAAAATACTATATAATATTTTGCTGAGGTATCAACATAAATTAGCAGATGAGGTTAAAGGTTATTCTTGGAGATACAAATAGATTAATATTTATGATTCTATTATATTACCTTTCTGTGTAAGAAGGAATTCTAGTACTAAGCCAGAATTGGCTAAGCAAGCTATGGGTTGCACTTATGAACCTTATAATTAAATGAGACACCTAAAAGGCCTTTGTACTGGTGTTCTGATCTAAAATTAGAACACTCTGCTATTATCACAATAGCTCAAATATCAAATAAATAAGTCAGCTTTTTGACATGTGAGGGGAAAAAAAAACCCAAGGAAAACAACCCACATTGCAATTAACATCGACTGTGAATAAATGAAATAAGAGCAACAGCCACCCAGAACAGAAAATGAAAAATAGGCTTTGTAGGCACCCATTATAAAGATAAACCAGACAGTTAAATATTGAATAAATCACCTTTTATCCACTTGTTGTGACATACAGCCATGGAAATTGATAACTTCAGGACTCCAGGTCCCCATGAAAAATAGCATTTCCAGAGATGGCCTCTGTCTTAAATCAGATACTGCATGAAAACTACTTGAGGTTGGTTTTTTTTATACCCTCCCTGAACCTGGCTTAATAAGATTCTCTCCAAAATGCCAGTTTCACCTTCTAATGTGAGCAGATGGCAGAAAGCAGTGACCACAGAAATTAGAGGAGAGTACAAAGAAAACAGAGAACCAAAAAAATACGATGAAGGAAATTTGGCCAATTTTTTTTCTCTATTTGGTATTTAAGCAGGGTACCTTTCCAGCAAAAGGGAAGGATTATCTCAAGGTTATTTATTCATTTACAAGCAATCAGCTAGGTTCAGATAGTTGAAATCCCTGGTATCCAGAGAGTCGGTAAGAGGCCTCATGCATATGTTCTACTTTATATTGCTCATCTGCAAAACAATGAGGCTTGTAATGATGTGAAAGGTTTAATGGACTCTCTCCTGGTTTGTCCTCTATCCAAGCTGACTGTTATTTGTGTAGTGTAATCTTCTTAAGAGTGTAGTTCCCGCAGGGAGATGAGCAGGCAATGACTGGGCTCTGGATAGCAGCTCATGTCAGGGATCAAGGATCATCCAGTTAATAGTTTTACATTTAGAGTTCGCTAATATTCTGGTTCTAAAAAGCTGCTTGCTAACACCTAGAGCTGGTTTTGGTTATTTTGCACAAAGAGAAATTCCTTTAAGTCTCACCATTTAAAAATTACTTAAACGCTGATGAGAAAGTATTATCAGTCAGTTAATTATTATCCAGACTCAAGGAGGCTAAGGCAATGATGAAGGTATTTAGCACATTAGCAGGCCATTATGTGGGGAAGGAAAAAAAAGTAAGAAAAGGCAAGAAAGAGACTGGTTATATTTGAGGAAGCTGTTTGGAAGAGGTGATGTTTGAATGCACTGATTGAGATATAGTAGTCCTTAAAAACAGAAGCTTAGCTGCTTGCTTGCTTTGGTTGTAATAGGAATCAAGAGTTCAAATCCCATAGGCAGCTTTGAACAACCCAAACTTGAATATTTAACACTAAACACCTGAGAGGTCTACATTTTATCTTTAATCTTCTTTTGGTTCTTAATTAAAATAATGGTAAAATCAAACCCAAATAAATAAATAAATCTCTATATTCTTTTCTTTGCATTTTCAGTTGTGTGTGGAGAGAAAGAAATACCTAGTGTGTGTCTCCAGTACATAGTATGAAATCATAGAATCATAGAATGGTTTAGGTTGGAAGGGACCTCAAGGATCATCTGGCTCCAACCCCCTGCCATAGGGGGGGGGTAATAATAAGTGTTAAGATATGAGAACACCAAGATACTTTTTTCACATACCATTGGCTGTGTCACACTTGCTTCTAAACTCACTCCTGGTCCCAGAATTAAAGGCCAAGTTAGTGCCATCAAATAAAATCAAGAGACTGTGATATTTCCCTTGGGAAATCTGTCACTTCATAGAGAATTGTTTTAGATCGGGGTGGAGAAAATAAAACTGCTACAAGGAAGGAACAACTTAGGGAAAAATAGACTCTGAAGATTAATATAATTCATAGATTCACGGAGTGAAAGGCCAGAAGGGACAATTGCTTCACCTATTTTGACCCTCTTCAAGCCACAGGACATTGCATTAACCTTGTATGGAGACCAGTTATTTGTGTACGACTGAAGCAAAGCTTACACTTAGCTAAGGCATGCCAACCAGAAGACACGAACCTGTGAAATCAAAGCATCAAGAGGAGGAAAATCCAATACTTCTCTTTCAGGCATTTTTTAACCTGTTAATGGCAATAAATATGCAATTTCTATGCTTTTCTTGACTGTGTCAAATCACTGTTGTTACTGTGTCAAATCACTGTTGTTATGCCCTTTGCTGCTTTGCAAATGCCATTATCAGAGAGTCTTGCAATGAGCTAGAAGATCACCTAATTCAACCCTCAACTCAAAGAAGGAACAAAATATCACAGCAAATCTGTTTGGTGGGGTTTTTTTAAATTTTCAAGAAGAGAAAGCATTGTGGAATGTAATTTCCTGTCCTCTTTTTTGAAGAGGGGCTTGGGAGGAGCATGTTGCATTAATTTCATTCTGTTTTTTTTTAGTGTAGATACCAAAAGTGTGTAAAACCTGTAGCACAGGTCTTATCAGTGCTATGTGTCTAGCAGATGACAGAATATCATTATTCCTTTTTGCCTCCTCTCAAAGAACTCTCATGCATTTCTTCATGCCCTGAAACAATATTTTCACCACACCACTCTGGCCATTCTAGCTCAGACATAAAAATATTCAGAACAGAGAAACTTAGAAGTAGAAGCTCTGAATGGAGAGGTGAACACTCTAGGGATAGGCCATAGAATGGCACCAATGGATAAGTTAATAGCATTTCATTGGAGTATCAAGAGCTTTATGTCTGAAAGCACAGCTTGGACCTTCCCCTTGCTGCTTCTGCCGCTTCAGCTGTGCCCACTGCTATCTTCCCCTGCTGCTGTTTTGGCTGCTGCTGCTTTTGCTGCTTTGCCTACTCTTGACCCCTTCCTCATCTTCGTTAAGGTTGTTGTATTTCTGTAGTAGTTTATTCTCCTTATACTGTTATATTTAAACTATCATAGAATCATAGAATCAACCAGGTTGGAAGAGACCTCCAAGATCATCCAGTCCAACCTAGCACCCAGCCATATCCAGTCAACCAGACCATGGCACTAAGTGCCTCATCCAGTCTTTTCTTGAACACCTCCAGGGATGGAGGTGTTCAAGAAATCTGGATGATTTCTTTCATAAGAAAAATCATCCAGATTTTCATTTTACCTTTTCTTTGCCCTGCTCTTCAAGGTGTACCCTGGATATCACAACCTGATTTTCTTCTTTTGATCTGTATTGGACCACTGAATGAAAGAGTATATAAGCAGTATTTCACCTTTCATCTTTAGGAACACTACCATTTGTAGATCTAGTTCTGCTCTAAAGACTTCTCATCTCCTCCTTGCAAAAGCTTGAGCTCTCTGTCTGACTAATGGGTTGTTATGGTTTTGTTTGTTGATTGTTTTTTTTTTTTAATGCAAGCTCAATGTGGCAAAACTTTTTTTTTCCTTTATCTCTTTTCAAATTTTCTTTGAGCATCCTTGCCCTATCTCTCAACACCCAAAGCCCTAATCATGTGAGACTCAAACCCGATATAATTGACTCCATAATCTCCTTGCATTGTCATATTCAAGTGTGGTGGTTTGGGTGTTCCCTGCCCCCCACACTTTAGAAATCACCCAGACTAGACTCAGATGGCTCTGGAAATTTGANGGAGGGTGAGGTTAGAAAGCAAGATGGAGTTCAGCCAGCAGCCTCAGCTCCCCAGCAGGCAAAGAGCTGACAGCACAGCCCAGAGCGAAGTGCCCAAGCGAAGTGACTTTATCTTTTGTTTTGCTTTTCCTTTCTACACATCTCAGCAAGGCTGTGAGCGAAGCAGACCTCACCATTGTTTTAATTTCTCAGCCTATTATCTAGTTCTTCTCACCAAAACATTCTAGCTAGCTTCAAACTAGCACATCAAGTTACAGCAAACTTTCAGGGCATCTTCTACTTTCTATCACAAGGTGTATCTTTTACTATACAGCTACACTAATAAACCTTTCATTCAGGTTCTCATCATATTCAAAGTGCTTCTGCAAAATAGCATTTTCATAGTTCATTGCTTTGATAATGGCAGTCCTCTGTGCAACTTTCTATTAATTCAGCTTCTATCAAACCAAATGGAGATTAGTTATTTTTAAACCCAAGGTTCTTTGGAGCGTGTGTCTGCTCAGTCTTTCTTGTTTACCACTTAAATGTCAGATCCCATCTCTGCATGGCATTCCTGCATGTTCTGGGAAATATGTTTGTATGCTGTTCTGTGATGATCTTTGCTGCTTGGAGCTTCCTAAGGGAAAAAAAATAATCACTTGACTGTGCTTCTACAGTTTCACCCTCACTAATTCCTTTTGCTGCCTATGAAAAGTCTTCTGAGTAGTGAATCCCCTTTCTCTTTTCATGCTGACCAGAACTGTCTCGCTTTTAATTTGCCCCTGGTACACCTCCCCTCCTCCTCACCCCCAGCCTGCAGCTACCTTATGTCTGTTTTTTTACAGTTAGAGAGTCGATTTACTCAAACATGAACTCTTGGTTTATGTTTGTGTTTATACAGTTCATAGCACAAATGAGACCTGGCCCACTGAGTGGCTCATCAGTAACACAAATCAAAGATTAACCTGAAGGGCAAAAATCTCATTTAAAGTCCAGAAACGTTCTGTGTTTTCTGTTTGCTTGCTTGCTTTGGTTTTTAGAGGAGCAGAAAATGGTACCAGACTTTGTACGCCATGGAATTAAGAAATGTGTAAGTGCGGAAAACTGAGCAGATGGAGGTTCAAGAAAATAAGAGGGGATAAATTACTTCATTATCTGGGGGACTTTAGATGAACAGAGGCTGAAATTTCTCATTAAAATACACATTCATTTGCTAATTAAAAAAATACTAGAGGAAAAGGTAAAAAATATTTCCCACTTGACTTTTTTTCTCCTTGTTTTCTACTTTATGTCTTCTAAAAAAAAAATGGATTGGTCTCTTCTGCCAGGCAACCAGGAACAGAACAAGGGGACACAGTCTCAAGTTGTGCCAGGAGAGGTCTAGGCTGGATGTTAGGAGGAAGTTCTTCACAGAGAGAGTGATTGGCATTGGAATGGGCTGCCCAGGGAGGTGGTGGAGTCACTGTCCCTGGAGGTGTTCAAGAAAAGACTTGGATGAGGCACTTAGTGCCATGGTCTGGTTGATTGGACAGGGCTGATTGCTATGTTGGACTGGATGATCTTGGAGTTCTCTTCCAACCTGATTGATTCTATGATTCTGTGATTCCTTTGTGTGTTTATATATTCATATATTCATATAAAAGTACAACCAGAGATACATGCCTATATATAAGTATAAATTTTCATAGCCATTGTCATGAAGTACCACATACTAACTCTAGAGAAGAGAGGCATAACTCCATGTTTAGTGGATGGCTCTAAATAGCTTTGAACTCTTTTACTGAAACATTTCAATATTTCTCTAACACAATGTATTGAAAGGGCCCAGGGTCAATACAAATTAAATATGTGGAGGTTAAAAGAAAATTTGACAGAAAATGTGTTGAAAGAGCACAGTAAGGTGGAATGTAAAAACAATAATGTGTCTTTATGCTGTCTGATTAGAGAAATTAAAGCATTGCACGCTCATTGCCTGACTCGTAGCATCCAGCTTTTCTACTGGACAACTACTCTACAAGTTGGAACCTGTGTTTTCTACTCAGATTTTTTTTAAGTAATTACTTTTTTTTAAAGTAATTTCCTTTGCAACTCAAAATGTTTAATAATACCAAAGTGACAAACTTGTTTGGGAAGTTCAAAAGGCAGGGATCTACTGGACTCCTGCAAATAATCTTCGATTAGGTATGCACTGAGGTTTCTATGCAAACAGGCTAAACAGAGTCATTACAGGTGCAAACAGTGCTGTTTTATTTTCATCTTTTGGAAAGCTTCTCTGTAGATGCAGTAGTATACAAAGAGGTGCAACATATGGAGGATCTATATACTACATGTTCTTTCAAATTAGAAATGGACCTGCAGCATTGAATTCAGGTTGAGAGATGTGTGTACCTGGAAGATGTGTGGTATGTCACCAGCGAGCCTTTCAAGCAACCTTTCCTCTGGCTGGTGGAAATTCGCTGCAGTGATGTAATTCATCCTGTTACATCAAATAAACTTGTACTTTAGCAGCCAAATTCCTGATACCACATTAGTGTGATTGCTTTTTCCATTACAAAGGAACTAGAAAAAAAAAGACATGATTATACTGAGAAGTCTGCAGTCTGCTTACACATTTTTCCTCTCCTGCTCATTGTAGTATAAGTATGTAGTAGTTAAAGACTTAGTGGAAAATCCCAAACTGAGAAATCAGGACTTCCCTGAAAGCTCAGTGCAGAATGTAAATAAATCAGAGGATTGGTTGTAAGAAGAATAATGATAAAGTCTATATAATTCATTACTTTGTTAATTGGCATTAAAAAGTCAGTGTATAAACAATTAGAGTTTTCTACTGTCCTTGGCTTCAGTCTTCTTGCAACCCTCTTCTTTGCACTGCTTCACTTATCTCTGTCCTAACCTTCATGCTGGCACAAACCAACAAGGAGGTAATGGGAGAATTGAATCATAGAATGTCAGGGGATGGAAGGGACCTCAGAAGATCATCTAGTTCAGCCCCCTGCCACAGCAGGATCACCAAGAGCAGATCACACAGGAATTCATCCAGATGATGTTTGAATATCTTCAATCTCTTCTTCCCAGAGAGAGTGATTAGCGTTGGAATGGGCTGCCCAGGGAGGTGGTGAAGTCACTGTCCCTGGAGGTGTTCAAGGAAAGCCTGGATGAGGCACTTAGTGCCATGGTCTAGTTGACTGGATAGGGCTGGGTGCTAGGTTGGACTGGATGAACTTGGAGGTCTCTTCCAACCTGGTTGATTCTATTCTATTCTATCTCCAGAGAGAGACACTCCACAACCTCCCTGGGCAGTCTGTTCCAGTGCTCTGTCACCCTCACAGTGAAAAAATTCCTCCTCAGGTTCATACAGAACATCCTATTCCTCAGAAGGGAGATGGAGGACAGAGGAGATCCAGATGCTGGAAACCCTTCTGGGCTTTGTCCAGGGGCATTTTTGTGTTATTTCTAAATTGCAAATATTTGCAACTATATTTTGTACATATGCATTGCATTACTTGCCTGTAGATTTTAGCTTGCTGTAAATACATAGCTTTATTGGCTTCCAAACCTTCTGAGCTGGTCTGGTGATTTTATTTGCAGGTGATTTTCAACTCACCACAAAACATTTGTGGTTGGAACCTTGAAACACAAAGAACTTACTTGGGAGCGGGGGGAAATAATTCATTATGGGGTGTGCCATGGGTTGAGATGAACCTGTTGTTGAACCTGTTGTTGATACTCAACATTGGTTTGCCATTGGAATGGGCTGCCCAGGGAGGTGGTGGAGTTGCTGTCCCTGAAAGTGTTCCAAAAAAGACTGGATGAGGCACTTAGTGCCATGGTTTAGTTAGTTGGATAGGGCTGGGTGCTAGGTTGGACTGGATGATCCTGAAGGTCTCTTCCAACCTGGTTGAGTCTGTGATTCTATGGTTATGTCAGCTTCAAATGGAAGTATTGGTTGAAGCAAAACATTATGGGACTTGAAGTTCAGATTGATAACAGCAGAAGGTTTTTGTTTTGGTTGTTGTTCTCAGTTTCTGGGTTTTGAGGGTCAGTCCTCTGCACCGGGTGGGTTGCAGGTCAGGGGATGAGGGAGAGGCTGTTGCTGGCTGCTGCTGCTGCTTCTGCATTTTGCTGTGCTGTTCTGGAAATAGGCTAAGGTAATTGTGCATGTTACCTCATTGAACTCTGTCTCAACACAGAGAGAGGTTTTTTGGTGTTATTTTCCCTCCCATCTCTGTGTAGAGAGGTGAGCTTGTGAGATGGGACTGTGCTAACACAAAACAGGATGAGGGTTCAAAATCTCTCTCTTTACACAGGCATCAAGTAGACTGTTCTATAGATACATATGAAGGACATTTGGCTGAGTTTATCGTGCTGGAAGTGACTGATGTACAAACTGCATTAACTTTAGAGCAGAAAGCAAATAGAATTTTCCAAGAGGTGTTTGGGAACACTAAGTAAATTCATTAGGTTAAATTCCTTACTTGGGATAAGCAGAGTGCTGCAAAAGACAAGTGTATGATTCATTTGTTAAGCACTTTATTTCTAGGCCTTCCAGAACATCTATTGTGCTAACATCTAGCAGACTCGTGACACACTGAGGAGATTTAATGTGCATTCTGCTTCTGTGAGGTACAGATTTACCACTTCTTTTCTTCTGATGGAAGTCTGAAGGTTGCTTTTGGTGCCTGTTGTTTGGTTTTGGTGTAAGTTCTGGAATATTTTGAGAAAGAAGGCTAAATAGGAAAAGAAACTTCCTTATGCAGAAGTGGCATAAAATCCATTTCTCTTCTTTTTCACTACCCAGTGCTGTTCTTTAGGATCGTAGGATGTCAGGGGTTGGAAGGGACCCAAGGAGATCATCGAGTCCAACCCCTCTGCCGGAGCAGGACAATACTATCTAACACAGATCACAGAGGAACACATCCAGACAGGCCTTGGATCATGTTTAGATTTAACAGAAGTGGCTCACAGAATGTAGTCAGTGGACACCTGCTATTCCTAGGCCTTTGTCAGTGCTGAAATTATCTGTGAAAAAAGAAAAAACCTAAACCTGCTTAGCCTCTACTCTATAATCTGTCCCTGGATCCTAAATTCAGTTTAAATTGGCTGAACTTAAGTATTTGTGCCACTGTATGATTTCATTACTTGTGAATATAAACTACCACTCAATATAGAGCACAGGTGAATCTTCTCCTGGAGCTTTTCACTGACTGTACCTGATAGGTCAGGACACTAGCACAGAAAATACAAAAGATACTCAAATTTGTAATTGCAGGGCATAAAATATACGACCAGGAGTTTCTGCTGTTTAATACAGAATGATGTGAGACTTTATTTTTGATGCAGTGAGGTTTCCATAACGTGGAGAAAAGCTGATTCATGAGCTGAATGGCAGGACATCACTGTGTGAATCTCTGCAGGCAAACAAAACTTGGCAGCTTTCATCATATATTAAGGAAAACATTTGCAGGAAAAAAAACTATGGCAAAAGACTCAAGGCACAGAGTCTGAAAGATGTGTTGACTATGACACACTCGTATAAACTGTGATGAGTGCTGTGAAATAGCTAAAAAATAGAGGAAACTTTCTGGTGACTTTAAAGATACTATAGGCTTTTGTACGAGATGATTCCTGAGGGAGGAAAAAATGCAGCAAATAAACTAAAAGGAAACACACAAACCAACCAACCCACCCAAGCACAACCATTAGTAGGAGTTTTGGAAGTGAACTCCAGTGGCTGGATCAGTGCACAAGATTTTTTTCACTTCCACGTTTTCAGCTTTGGCTCTCCTAGAAAGCTCACTGGTTTTGCCTTTTGACACATGCTTTTACTTCTGGTTCACTGATTCCATCTTTCTCGATATGCTAATCTTGTCTTTGAGAGGAATGTGAAGATTTACTGCACTAAGTGAGTGTGAAGAAATGTTCTGAATGTCCTGACATCACTCCTGCTCTTTGCAGAGGAATGAAGAGAGAAAAGGGAAAACTGGTTCAGAGTCATAGAATCAGTCAGGGTTAGAAGAGAACAGAAGGATCATCTAGTTCTAGTGCCCCTGCCATGGGCAGGGATACCCTAGACTAGATCAGGCTGGCTACAGCCTCATCCAGCCTGGCCTTAAACACCTCCAGGGATGGGGCCTCAACCACCTCCCTGGGCAACCCATCCCAGGCTTTCACCACTCTCATGCTGAACAACTTCCTCCTCACGTCTGGCCTGAACCTACCCATCTCCAGCTTTGCTCCATTCCCCCCAATCCTGTCACTACCTGATATCCTAAAAAGTCCTTCCCCAGAGCCAGCTGAGGTGGGGCCAGAAGTTTCCTGGTTCAACTTCTAGTCTTACAGTATCTATTTATGCCTTCCTGTTGAAGGAAAAGAGGAGCAATTCAGAGATATGATCAAATAACTGAATAAGAATTTGGAATACTGCTTCCTGGATAAAAGTTAGCAAGACCATTTCATCAGAAATGCTTCTCCCCAGAGCATGAAAATACTTTAAAAGGCTCTCAGCTCAGACACATGGTGGAAGAGTGATTGCCTGACTTAGATGCTTCTTGAAAGCTGTGCTTTTGTGTGTGTATATATATAAAACCTTGTAATTTAAGTGAAACATAAATGGGGTGAGGGATAACTTTACCTAGATTCAAGAGCTACTGTCAGACGTCTCAAAAACCTCTGTGTTAGAGGGTAAACAAAAGAAAACTGACAAAGCCACAACAATTACACTTGTAGTGGCTATTTGCTTCCTATTTAGGGACATTTGCCTCTACAATGCAAAAGTTATACAGATCTTTGGAATATCTAAGCTTCAAATACAATCAGTTCTGGAGGTTCTTCATTAAACTGAGCTGGTCGTGTTAATTAGCATGGCATGAAAGCAGATGGCCTCCGCAGCGTTTCAAGCGGCATTCATTCTCAGTAGCCCTCATTTTTTAGTACAGCCTGTGCCAGAGTAATCTGAGAGTCACTAAAAGACCTAAGACATGGATGTTCAGAGGCTGGCATGGGCATAGTGAATGGTAAGACTTTTCAACTCAGTTGGATCACACAGCACAGCATACTTGTGTGTTTCAGCTTCTCACTACTCACAGGACGTATGACCTCTTAGTAACATTAGAAAGATTGAAAGCCAATTTCAACCCACACCTTGTGAAAAACATGGGGACCCTGGAGCACACTTAAAGTGTGACCACTTTGTACCAAATCACTGTATTCTTGTAGGCTGATTTTGATTACAGTTTGCAAAACACCTTGGCTCAACTCCTATTCAAAACAACGCTGTTTTATCTTTCACCTTTTGACTTCCAAGGAAAATTTGGCACAGACCCTCTGGCTTCAAGTGCTCTACTTGAACACGAACATGAGCCAGCAGTGTGCCCAGGTGGCCAAGAGAGCCAATAGTATCCTGGCCTGCATCAGGAATGGTGTGGCCAGCAGGAGCAGGGAGGTCATTCTGCCCCTGTACTCTGCACTGGTTAGACCACACCTTGAGTTCTGTGTCCAGTTCTGGGCCCCCCAGTTTAAGAGGGACATTGAGATGCTTGAGCGTGTCCAGAGAAGGGCAACGAGGCTGG
>WAAF01001935.1:509867-553750 GCA_013400475.1 Tricholaema leucomelas | reverse complement strand
GACTTGATGACCTATGAGGTCTCTTCCAACCTTGGCGATACTGTGATACTTTTTTTCCCCATAGCAAGCTCCAAAAGGAATATCTTTTCTTCCTTGGTCCAACTGCCCAATCGTTGCCACTCAGGATATAAAGCATCTTGTTTACTTCAGGCCACATCACTGGTGCAGTTGTCATGCTGTTTCAGAAATGCACTACAGCTAGCTACAGGTACCAAATGGAATCATCGAAAGATAGAGCTTCTTGATTGAATTTATTTGTGTTTGAATCTGTCAGGGATAAAAGAGCCAACAAATAATAAAATAGATGCAAGTCTCTGTAAGTCAGCAGCCACCTGCTACCTCTGGGCTATTAGAGGGGCCCTCAGCATGACAACACAAATCCATACTGGCAGGCCAATCGCAGCTTAAAAAGCACCCCACATCAGCTTATCTTGTCACCTCAGTCAGCAGAGTGACAGCAACATTGAAATTTCATCTTTCCTGTTAGTAGCTGTGAATTGTTTTATCACATTATTTTTACTCTTACACTCATCACCTTTTAAATACTGATGGCTCTAAAATGCAGACTATCCAGCTGCTCATTTGAGAAAAGGTGGTTTGCTTCTACCTTTCTTTTTATTTCCTTAAGTGAGTTGAATCCTGTGTTTCATCTCTCTTTCTGTTCCATATATCTAAATCATGTAAATTGCAAGGAACTATAAAAGTCAAAGTACTCCTCATAGGCACCATAATTATTGATAATAATCTACTCTTCAAAGCTAGCAACATTCCATGTGCTGTTCTCTAAAGGTGAGTGAAATTAGTAAATGAGTAAAATTCTGTGTTCACTTTATCACCTGCAACTGCATTTGAATTGACCCTAAGACTTCACGAGGGTACCTCGTATAATAAGGTTATGCAAAGGGACAGAATAGATTGAGCTGTTAGGAAGTGGAATGAATACTTAGGGCTGTGAAAAGAAATTGAACCAAGTGCACTAGCCTGAAGCAAAGGCTGACATATTTTTTTTAAGCAACAAATGAAGCTTGGTCTCAGTGTAGTAAGTTCTGTCAATAATTTCCACAGGGCTGGGATTTCCTTCCCTTCATCTGAATTTGACTAGAGCAGGAGTTGTTAGCTTCAAGAATGTGGTCTAAAGCATCTTGTCTGCACTGGAGGTTACAGAATTGATATTTAGAGAACACAGGATATCAGGAGTTGGAAGGGACCTCTGGAGATCTGCCAGAGCAGAATCATAATCTAATGCAGGTGACACAGGAACACATCCAGATGTGTCTTGCAAGTCTCCAGAGAAGTAGACCCCACAACCTCTCTGGGCATCCTGCTCCACGACCATTACAGTAAAGAAGTTCTTCCTCACTGAGGTGGAGCTCCTTGTGCTGTAGTTTATACCCTTTGTCCCATCTTAGGGCACAGCTAAGAGTTTGTCCCCTCTCTCTTGACACCCAACGCTCAGATAGAGGGGAATCTAATCAATGTTTTAACTATGTCTTCTCTTCAGGCAAAAGCAACTCAGGTCCCTCAGCCTTTCCTCACAGGGCAGTGCTCCAACCCTTTAATCATCTTTGTAGCCCTCTGTTGGACTCTATCAACTAGATCCCTGTCCCTTTTGAACTGAATGTAGTATTCCAGATGAGGTTTAGCCAGAGCAGAGATGAAGACCAAAAAAAAAACCACATAAACAATCAAGTTGTAAGTGATTTATTTTCCTTTTGTTATTTACAATCGCTGTACATCAGTGATTTTTAAAGTTTGCATCTCTTCAGCAGTGTATCCTGGAGGCTTGGTACAATCACATACTTCTGCTCATTAAAAAAAGCCTCTTCAAACTTTGTCTGGTCTCATTTACTTTCTGGAAACTCAGCATTACTAATCTGAACCAGTTATGGAAAGAATTCAGTTCTAAAAGCAACGAAGGTAAATAGTGAGATTCTACTGGGAACACACCAAAACTTGGGATTTGGCTTTAGTACGAAGAGTAATCACAGATTGGCAAATTTCAGCCTCTTTGAGATCTCTCACTCACCTGATTTTCTTCATCCCTCATTATCACAGTTTTCAAGCCTCTCCCAGATATACTATCTGGGAAAGATGGCTCTCTGTCGAACCCAGGGGAGACACATGTGAATGAAGAAATTAATTTGGATTCAGACATGAGGCCAAACATACAACACAAGAGTAGGGAGCTATACTAATTTGCCATCTTCGTAGATTTCTATCGCTACTGGGAATACTTTTTCGACTTCCCACAACTTTTCAGGATAGAATTCCTTTTTTTTGCCCCCCTTGAAATTTCTACCATTTTTCATATTATTATATTAGCCTGGAGAAGAGGAGGCTCAGGGGTGACCTTATTGCTGTCTACAACTACCTGAGGGGTGGTTGTAGCCAGGGGGAGGTTGCTCTCTTCTCTCAGGTGGCCAGCGCCAGAACGAGAGGGCACAGCCTCAGGCTGCACCGGGGGAAGTTTAGGCTCGAGGTGAGGAGAAAGTTCTTCACTGAGAGAGTCATTGGCTACTGGAATGGGCTGCCCAGGGAGGTGGTGGAGTCGCCGTCCCTGGAGCTGTTCAAGGCAAGGTTGGACGTGGCACTTGGTGCCATGGTCTAGTCTTGAGCTCTGTGGTAAAGGGTTGGACTTGATGATCTGGGAGGTCTCTTCCAACCTTGGTGATACTGTGATATTCTTTCTGCAAACCCTTAGGATGTTTTGTAATTTCTATCCTGCAGCTTTACAGTTGAACTATGAAAGCTAGTAAATAAAACAAACATGATAAAGACTGCTACTTGAAGTTCCATCATAAAGAAATCTTCCTGCTTCTAGTGTACATTCACCTACGGCCTTGTTTGCAGCAGATGAGCACAGTTCAAGTAATTTATAACTGAAGAACCCTTCTTGTTTAAGTAACCCATATTTTGCTCTTTCTCCATACAAACGCCTACATATATCATAACACAGAGGAGTAACAGCACCGTCTCGTAACTGCCATACAAAAATACATTCCCATAAGCAAGAGCTGTCAGCTAAAATTCTTTGCAATTTTCTCTTGAAATAAATTTATCCTTTCTTTCTGCCTACATTATTCACTACCTGATATTATGCAGATCCAGAACAAAACTCAGTAACTTTTAGAAACCCCTTTCCTAACCACGTGGTATGGCAGGGATTCATGTAAGTGTGCTAATAACTCATGATAAGAAAACAGTAGTTTCCTGTTTAAGACATTGGAGTCCTGGTGGACAGCAAATTCTCCATGGGACAGCAATATGCCCTTGTAGGCAAGAGAGCCAGTGGCATCCCCGAGTGCATCAAGTCCATCCAGCAGGTCTAGAGAAGTTCTGCTCTTCTACTCTGCCCTACTGAGAACACACCTGGAATATTGTGTCTGATTTTGGGCTTCCCAGTTCAGGAGACAGGGACCTATTTCAGGAGGACTAAAAGGCTTTTGATCATGCTTCATCCCACAGCAAACAGTTATCACATTATAAATCTGGACTTGAAATTTCACTCCCCTTCTCCTAGCTGGTGTAGCACAATGACAGAATCATCAACAGTTCTGAGCGAACTCCATCAAAGCAGCATCACTATATTATGTATAAGATGTTATATAGTATTGTGATGATTTGGGTGTTACCCACCCCCACGCTCTAAGTAAAGTCACCCAGACTAGATTCAGCTGCTCTAGAAATTGAATGAAGCTTTATATTTACAGCTCAGCACAATAGACAAGCAGATAGTTACAATCTATACAGAAATACAGAAGTTAAAAAGTAATACAGAAACACAGCAGCCCTCCCAGAAACCTGAGTCCCCAGGAGGGGCTCCCAACCACCCTTCCACCTTCCTCCCCCACCTCTACCTTACACAAGTTCTTTCCTTATGTTATGCCTGTCTCTCAGGCAGCCAACACCAGAACAAGAGGACACAGCCTCAAGCTGTGCCAGGGGAGATTTAGGCTTGAGGTGAGGAGAAAGTTCTTCACTGAGAGAGTCATTGGCTACTGGAATGGGCTGCCCAGGGAGGTGGTGGAGTCGCCGTCCCTGGAGCTGTTCAAGGCAGGATTGGACGTGGCACTTGGTGCCATGGTCTAGCCTTGAGCTCTGTGGTAACAGGTTGGACTTGATGATCTATGAGGTCTCTTCCAACCTTGGTGATACTGTGAGACTGTAAGGTAGAGGTCAGCCAGGAGGATTAGGCAGCAGATGGATTAGTCACACAGATAGCAGGTTAGGTTAGAGAGAGAAGTTCTGCTGGGAGATATGAAAACAAGAATATGAAAATAAGGCAGTCTGCACTTGGCTGTCACCATATTAACTCTTCTGCCTGAACCTGCATATTCCCAAGTAATCATTTTGCTCCTATCATCTCTTGCTGACCTTCCCAGCCCACCCTGCATATAAGGGAGGTTCTGAGATAAGGGAGAGGGTGGAAAGACCCAACATGACAACATCATCTTTTGCTGTTCCCCCTTCAAGCCTGCAAGTGGGGAGGGGAGGGAAGCCCTTTTCTTCTCTCATTCAAACCTCTGGAGTTGGGAGAAGGGGACTTTGGACACACACCTACAATACCTACGAGGTAGGTTTCCTTGTCTTTGCCCTCAGAAATATACCTAATTGTGTGTACACCCTTATGCATACTTATGGTGAGTTGGGAACTTCCCTACTCCCCTCCAATTAAAATTTACCAGTCCAGCTCAGATGGTTTGGAAGATAGAGCTGTATTTACAGCAAAGCTAAATACACAACCATATATACAAATATGTTTACATGTATTTATAATTATATACAATTTAGGAATAAAAAAATACAGTCTCCTCCCCCTCAAACAAAAAGAAGTCCAGAAGGAGCCAACACCACCCTCTCTCTCCCCAGACAGAAAACAACCAGTAAAGCTCACCTGTTATCAGGTCAGCCAAGGTTAGCAGAAGAGATTATAGAGAGAAGCAAACAGTGCCAGTGCTCGAGAGACAAGAGGAACTAATTGTTTAAGCATTGGTTTGCTAAGAGG
This sequence comes from Tricholaema leucomelas, assembly GCA_013400475.1. Taxonomy (NCBI): domain Eukaryota; kingdom Metazoa; phylum Chordata; class Aves; order Piciformes; family Lybiidae; genus Tricholaema lacrymosa; species Tricholaema leucomelas. Next base: position 548,745 of record WAAF01001935.1, on the reverse strand, counting down.
TGTAAAAAGCCATCATACAAATCATATGCACTTTATTGTTATTCTTTTACAGCTGTGCTAGTTTGAGACTCATTGAAATGTTTTAATGAGAGAAATTAGATCATTGGCTGTGAAGAGAAAATAATCAAGAAAATAGTGATGGCTATATTACACACTGGATTGCTGGGAGATAAAAACCCAAAACAACAACAAAGTCTCTCAGTCTGTGTCTGGCTGTAACTTGCTTCATTAATCCCTTTGCCTGGGCCTGTATAACTCAACCTAATAATTCTCCTAACCCCTTATCTGGCATCTCACCCCTGCTTCCTCTAAAAAAAGAATAATCACATAAGCTTCCTGAGATAAGGGAGAGATGGGAAGAAGGAGGGGAGTTAGCTTGGAGCTCTCCTGTGCAGTCTCACTGTTCAGGAGGGGTTTTGAATTTCTATGTTATTTCTAACTTGCATTTAACTGTAAATATCTGAATATATGCCTCTAAATGTGTGCCATGCTGTAAATATGGCTCCATACTAACTTCTAACTGTCTAAGTTAACCTGATGATTTCCAAGCAGGGGAAGAGGGAAACTCCTGAAAACATGAACCATTCTATGATTCTATGAACAACCAATGAGCTAATTTAGCTGGATTCTGCACTTCACTTTCAAAAAAGCACCGATTCCCTTATTGGAATATTCCAATAATCCTTCAACCACTACAAATTGTGTACCTGAAAGAGTGCCTAAAACTTTTTCTTTTGAGGTATACACAGAAGAGTCAGCTTTGCCTTCCTCTGGAGCTTAACCTGCAGCAGAAGACACAGAATCCCTAATCCTGTGCAATGACAGTTCCCCCAGGCCAAGCTGCTGGAGTTAGTGCTCTTGGATCATAGCATCAAGGTGTCCATTCTCAATGGTGCCTGGAGCAGCTTGGAGAAATCAATTTGTGCATGTTAGAAGCAGCCATAAAGTGTTATAGACTGTGGATGCAGTGACTTACCTGCTACACAATCCTTAGCACAGTACTGGAAACATACAGCATTGTATTCCCAAAAGCCAAACAGTAAGTGCAGGTGATGTTAGATTGATCATCAATACCCTATCCTGACTAGCCAGGGGGCCAACCAGGCCCCCCGGCCTTTAGATCCCCTCCACCATTCACCCAGTGCACACCACAGGGACTCACCAGTGATGAGAGGAGGAGGATCCCTCTGCCCAAATGGGCACATCTTAGGGCTTCTGCTTTTCCTGGGGCAGATTATAAAGAGGAGTGGGCAGGGAGGGCAAAGTGGCCCCACCTGGGGTGGGAGGAGATGCCAATAGAACTCAGGTGCTCTGGGGTAGCTCTCCACTGGACCCTCTCCAGCAGATCCCTGTCCCTCTTAAACTTGGGAACCCAAAATTGAACACAGTACTTATCACAGTCTCACAGTATCACCAAGGTTGGAAGAGACATCACAGATCATCAAGTCCAACCCTTTACCACAGAGCTCAAGGCTAGACCATGGCACCAAGTGCCACGTCCAACCTTGCCTTGAACAGCTCCAGGGACGGCGACTCCACCACCTCCCTGGGCAGCCCATTCCAGTAGCCAATGACTCTCTCAGTGAAGAATTTTCATATGATGATGTCTCACCAGGGCAGAGTAGAAGGAAAGGAGAACTTCCCTTAATGTGCTCCATACACTTTTCTTAATATACCCCAGGATCCCACTGGCCTTCATGGCCACAAGGGCACATTGCTGTCCCATGGATAACTTGTTATCCACCAGCACTTCCAGGCCCTTCTCCACAGGGCTGCTCTCCTCCAGATCACCTCCCAGCTTGTACTGGTGCAGTTTGTTATTGCTCCCCAGGTGCAGGACTCTGCACTTGTCCTTGTTGAATCTCATTTGGTTCCTCTGTGCCCAGCTCTCAGTGTGTCCAAGTCTCGCTGGATGGCCTCACAGCCTTCAGCTGTATCAGCCAAGTCTTCCATCTTGATGTCATCAGCAAACTTGCTGAGCACTCTGTCCCCTCATCAATGTCATTGATGAAGATGCTGAACATATTTTGACTATTTATGTCCCTCAGCAGAACAAATGAGTGATATAGACATCATTATTATCTTATTCACAGCCAATTATCTAATTTCTCTCACTAAAATATTCCAATTAGCCTCAAACCAGCACAGGGAGGGAAAGCTGTGCAAGAAGACAGCAGCTGGAGAAAGGAGAATGTATGAGAATAGCTTTGCAGACACCAAGCTCAGTGATGAAGGATGGAGATGAGGTGCTTTGAGTGCCAGAGCACTTTCAGTATATTATTTTATAGGCATACGAGTAAACCTGGTAAAATAATCTACACTTTTGACTTGGGGTAGTTTTCAAGCAAGCATTCAACCTAGAGGATTTCATATACACACTTTCCTCTGCATTGGCTATCTGTATATGTTTCTGTCTGTCTAGAGTCTAGCTCTTTAAAGCAGATTTGGGCATGTAAACGTGATCCTAAATGACACTGGAATTGCAATGGAGTATGCAGAGTGCCTTTGTACCTTAAAGATTTGAAAAAGTAATATTAAATAATCAAATAAAAGCACTGGGGAGAAAAATCTTTCCATTTGTCCACCAATCTTGGGTAGAAATACCAAACATTCTAAAACAAGACAGGGACACTGTTTGTTTCCTTTGACTAGTAGAGTATTCCAGGTCAGTCTGCTGTTTGTAAATGCTCATGTTGTCACACTCAGATTCACTTCTTTCAGTTCAACTGAAAATAAGAATGTAGGGGAGGGGGGGGAAAGAAAAAGAAGACCATTCTTTTTAAGTAAAAAGATTGCATTCTTTTCATTAATTCTTCTCATGCTATTCAGGTGATTTTCTTAACCAGGAGCTGACAGGCTACAGCCATTCCATTCCTTCCTAAGCTTCACATCATTTATACAGAGACTGACAGAAGACAAACGTTTTGCATACGAGGCTGCCAGACAGTTCTAATGACCACATATGAGAAAGGAGAGAGGAAGAAGAGATTATGAAGCTTAGTCATTTGGATGAGGGCTTAATTAGGAGCTCACATAAGACTAATATTGCTTTCTCTTCTTGTTTATTCTTTCTGTAATATGAATAATGACATGCCAATTGTGTATTATTTATGGAACTTAGTTTTGCCTCTACATTTAATTATGCTGCTGCATGTGAGATAAGCATTCTACTGCTACTGTAGTGTTGGGTTTGGTTTTGTTTTCTCTTGTTGGTTTTTTTTTTTCTATTAATCTATTGACTGACAGCTGTTTTTTTCTCACAGAGAGAGTGATTTGCCATTGGAATGGGCTGCCCAGAGAGGTGGTGGAGTCACCATCCTTGGGGGTGTACATAAAAGCCTGGATGAGGCACTTAGTTCCATGGTATAGTTGATTGGCTAGGTCTGGGTGCTAGGTTGGACTGGATGATCTTGGAGGTCTCTTCCAACCTGGTTGATTCTCTGATTCTATGATTCTATTCTCTTTACTTACTTATATGATAAGATTTCTGTGACCAATTGCAGCTCATTGTAGAATCTTTAAGCTTATATATAATTATATAGGCTGGATGTTAGGAGGAAGTTCTTCACAGAATGATTTGTCATTGGAATGGGCTGCCCAGGGAGGTGGTGGAGTCACCATCCCTGGAGGTGTTCAAGAAAAGCCTGGATGAGGCACTTAGTGCCATGGTCTGGTTGATTGGCTAGGGCTGGGTGCTAGGTTGGACTGGATGATCTTGGAGGTCTCTTCCAACCTGGTTGATTCTATCATTCTACACTATGTATATTTTAATATTATATATATGTATAATTTGTTTATATGGTCTGTAGTTAAATAATTTCTATATTTAAGCTATGAATTTCTATCTATATGACATATAATTCTGTGATGGGTTTATCATATAAAATACAGACCAATAGTAGTAATGATTATTAATATTAATAGCATGTATTATTCTTATTATTTCAGGAAAAATGTTTGGGTTTTTTTTTTTTTCATGTAACCAAAAACTAAGTCTGTATTCATGTGCATGTTCCTGTGCAAACATACATAAGACTATTATTCAGTAGCAACTTAAATTATTGGACAATGTCAACTGATTCTGGGATGCAGATGTAGCAAAGACAGCAAGATGCCACGAGCTTTGTGAATATATGTGAGTGATTAGAAGCAAAAAGTGGCTAACTACTCTTTGCTTGACTTGGGAGAAGCCAAATGAAGGATGAAGGCATTGCAAGTCAGGGAAATTATTATGCAACAACTACTTTTTTACTCTTGCCCACCCTCCCCCTTTTTCTTAGTTTTTGGTTTGATTTGGTTTGGTCTGGTTTGGTTGGCATGTTTTGGTTTAGTTTGTTGATGTTTTCTCCATGGTTGTTTTTTTTTTCAGTAGGTTGGTTATATTTTAGGTTGGGTTTTGAGCTTTCAGGGGGTTTGTTGCCTTTTTTTTTTTTCTTTGGGTTTTTTTGTTTGGTTTGGTCTGTTTTTTTGGGGGAGGGGATTTTGTTGTTTGATTTGGTCTGTTTTTTGAGGGTGAGGGGATTTTGTTGTTTGATTTGGTCTGGTTTTTTGGGGTGAGGGGATTTTGTTGTTTGGTTTGGTTTGCTCTGTTTTTTTTTTGTGGGGAGGGGATTTTGTTGTTTGGTTTGGTTTGTTCTGTTTTTTTTGGTGGGGAGGGGATTTTGTTCTTTGGTTCGGTTTTCCTGAGGGGAGGAGATTTTGTTGTTTTGGTTTGTTTTTTGGGGGTGAGGGGATTTTGTTGTTTGGTCTGGTCTGTTTTTTGGTGGGGAGGGGATTTTGTTGTTTGGTTTGGTCTGGTCTGTTTTTTGTGGGGAGGAGATTTTGTTGTTTGGTTTGGTTTGGTTTTTCGGGTGGAGAGGGTTTTGTTGTTTGGTTTGGTTTGGTCTGTTTTCTGGGGGAAGGGGGTTTTGATGATTGGTTTGGTTTGTTTTTTTTGTCTTATATGTAGGAAAAAAGATATGCCAGGAAGGATACAGAATACATTCATTCTCGTGGTCATAAATGTGCACTTAAAAAAAAATAAATCAAGGATATGTGAAAGGTTATTAATACATTAGAGAGAAGGGATTTCTATACTATTGTATAGCCAAAGTAAAAGCCATTTGTTCAGTGCCATGGATGTATGCACTGCCCTCCTTTAAAAAAATCCCTTTTGTTCCTTTCCCCTAAAGCATTAATAAACTTAGGAAAAAAATATTCATGCTAACATAACATTGTGTTGAGCCAGCTCTATAAACTTCCAAGGTACAAAAATGTACTTGCTTGCCTTCAGAAGTTACCCATAAAAGAATTACTATGCTCTTTGTAAAGCTCTCCTCTGACAGCCTGGATATCTTAGTTGTGTGTACAAGTTAAGGTATGTATAATCAAAACTTAGGGAGGTAGAAGAGATGTATTTCAGAAAGCTGTTGATGGGCTGGTATCCAGTGTGACTCTAAAAAACCAAACTCGTACTAAAAGACTCACCAAAGAAAAGGAGGTAATAGGAGTTCCATGATCCAGATTTTCACATAAAGTAAGAGAATTTCTCACACTTTGTGCCTTGGAAAAGCTTGAGGAGTTCTGAAGGAAGATCCTACAGGAGTCACTGTGAGAGTTGATGTGCTCAGAATCAACTCACTAGACCTGCAGTTTTAAATTTCACCTGTAATTAATTATATTTTCAGTTCAAAAATCCTAGAAACTAAATAAACTGAAGAAAACAGCAGACAATCTAGGGGGATTCACATAAACTGGTGTCCCTGCCTGTGGCAGGGGGTTGGAGCTGGATGATCCTTGAGGTCCCTTCCAACCTAAACCATTCTATGATTCTATGATTCTATGATTCTATGATAGTTGAAGGAATGTATTTTAATTAAGATGTTGGTTTAATTAACAGCACATTCCACTTCATCAAGACGTTTTCTGGTGGCATGAGATCTTGCATATGCCCATAAGGCTGGTTGAGTATGTGGTCCTCTCCTGCTAGGAACCTTATCCGCTTTTCAGAAAGATAAAGTGGTTCTTTGCACATAACTGAATTACCTTCCTAGGGTGCTCCTTTTTACCTTCTGTCACAGCCTCTTTGACTGGAAAAAAACATCCTGAAATATTTTTTAACATTCAGAGGATTTTGAAAATTGATCTCAGTGGATCATCTGTGAAAGAAGAGATAGATGCCCTCTTTAAAGGTCACAGAAAGGATATTTGAGTCTTTAGCTCTGTGGAAATCAAATTGACTTTCTAGAAAGTCCTATAGAGTAGTAGAAAACACCCAACCCAATTGAAAATGGCAGTCCATATTAACAAAGCTTTATTATCTTTTGCCAAAGGAAAATTATTCTCTTGATGCACAGTGCATGTTAGTTCTCTGGTGAGCTTCCCTTGGCTTCATAAAGTACTTCTGCCTGATTCCAGCAATACAAAATGTGTGGTGTTCATGTCACTAATCCTTCAGTAGTATTCTGATGGTGAGTACAAGTGATGTAGTTTCCATCACTCAGTCATTATCATGTTGATTTTGCCCTCCCTTCCAGCAGAGTTTAAAGCCTATTCTAAGCACCAGGACTCTATAAGGCATTGTGAGAACATATTGAGAGACCAAAAAAAGAAATTCTTGCTTCATGTAGCTACCAACAAGACTGTAGGACAAGAGGAAGCAGAGACATTAAGATAAATGAGGATGTTGCACAGAAACAGAAAACATAATAGAAGCAAACAAACTAGTGTGAAATCAGTCAGGCAGCCAAAGGAGGACAATGCTGATGTTTGGCAGCTGAACATGGAAATATTTTCTCAGGTGTGGAATATACAGCAGAAGAAAATACGGATAAAACTGTTTAAAAATGGACCAAAGATTTGAATTTCACACATCTTTTACATGCCTCCAGGGAGCAGTGACCACCACTTCCCTGGATAGCTTGTTCCAATTCTTGGCATCCTTTTAGTGAAGAAATCTTTCCTAATATCCAATCTAAACATTCTCTGGCACAATTTGAGGCTGTTTCTTCTTCTCTTAATACTTGTTACTTGGGAGAAATAACCTATCTCCCTTCAACTTCCTTTCAGGTAGTTATACAGAGTGATAAGGTCTCCCTTTTGCTTCTATTTCTCCAGTCTAAACAGCCTCACTTCTCTCAGCTGCTCCAGACTGTCTTCAGGCTTAGTTCAGCACCATAATGTCTTTCCTCTAGTGAGGCTCCCAGAACTGAACATCCATCAGTTTGTGTTGATTGGAAGATATTTTGTTCCACAGACATGCATTTTGCCTACCTTTTTATATACTTTTTGTGGCTTGATCAAACCATATAAAAAAAGCTTCCACCGAGATGTTGGCTTTCATGAGAGAACAAAACAAAAACAAAGGGGAAAAAAAGAAACTAACAAACAAAAAACCCTCAACAACAATACAGTGATGCTCTGGTAATGTACAGAAAATAGATGGAGCTGGCTTAGCCAGCTCCTTAATCTTTGAAAAGACTACACATGAGAGGAGTAGCAGGAGCTACATAAAGAATGGTGGAAGGCAGATAAATCTTCTGATGTGACTGGCTTTGTCCTTATAACTACACTACAGATGAGAAACACAATGCAGACCAAATCACCAACAGGGCATGGACAGATAAAAATGAAAGAGAAAAACAAACAAAAACCACCTTTTGTTACACAATGTATCCTTCCAGTCAAAACAAAATTCTCTAGAACTGTACAGCACAGTTTAATACAGCTCCTCATTATAACTAATAAGACATGCTAGCTAATAGTGGTCACGATCAAATACGCTTTCTGTTTAACAAGCAGCACAAAATAATATGGCTTATGACGAGGCAACAGTTGCTCATTATCTCATAATCACTAGGAAATAAGTCAACAAACTATTTCATGGACCAAAACCATACTCTGTTGAAAAGCATTGTGATGTGCCTAGCAAGAAATAGCTTCTGATTTTTATTCATAGGATTCTTTCACCAATAACTAGTTGGTAACGGATGTGTCGGAATCAATCGTGTTTTAGATGTGCATGCAGTGAAGTGATAAGACAAGTCACTCGGTATCCCTGTAAAATTGCACTTTCCATCAAACAATAGAAATTGTTTTCTCTTTAGTGTTCAAAATATCCCACTATTTGGTTCAAATCTCCTTGTGATACATACAGATCAAGAGAAAACATTTCTAGGGATTGTAAAACAGTAGAGTTCTGTCAATCATTTTGGGTTCCTTCGCTGAGCAGTACCATGCCTTTGGCTGGAGTAGCTTTCTTTATTGATAACTCTATGAATTCTATCTCTTTGGTTTTGTGAACCGGGACAGTTTCTGACCTATTAACAAAACCCCAGCTAGTTGCTATACTTCATGCACTTAATGTTGGCCTTGGTTTGGGTTTTTTTTCTGATGGAGTCGCTGTCCCTGGAGGTGTTCAAGAAAAGACTGGATGAGGCACTTAGTGCCATGGTGTAGTTGATTGGCTAGGACTGGGTGCTAGGTTGGACTGGATGATCTTGGAGGTCTCTTCCAACCTGGTTGATTCTATGATTCTATGACCAATTTTTTCCTGTACCGTGCCTGAATGATTCCCAAACCTCCCAAGATGTTTCAAGATAGCTTCATGAACACTTCTGATGTTAGTGTTTGCACACACACAGATTTACAGGAACCTCTGATCTTGAAAAGCTTCACATGATACTTCAGTCTAGGACATTATCTAGAAAATAATTGGTTTCACCTTCATTCAAATTTGAACAATAGTGTTGCAGTGTATGTTTGTCCTCCTTGGCTACTAAAAACATCCTTGTTCCTTACATATCTTAAAACCATTTGTTGTGGCCAGTTACTTGGAAAAAAATAGCTAAAGAAAAACTCCAGTCTAAGATTTGACTTTTAATGTACTTGACAGTAACCAATTTTAAATGAAATTCAGTGGTTCAGGTGAACTAAAACTAAAAAGAAAGAATTGCTGAATAAAGACTTCTTCAAGGCTATAAAGTAATCAATAGTATCAGAAACACCTTTCTTATATTTCAGTTCCTCTTTTGGCTTCAACTGGTGTCTTTATAAACTATGCCACTGAGCATGAGACAACTTTAATATGCTTGAAGTTAGATGGCCAGGGAAATTCTGTCAACCTGGAGATATAGGCTCCTTCCTCCAAGCTATTACATGAGCACTCTACAATAGAATCATAGAATCAAGCAGGTTGGAAGAGACCTCCAAGATCATCCAGTTCAACCTAGCACCCAGCCCTATCCAGTCAACCAGACCATGGCACTAAGTGCCTCATCCAGTCTCTTCTTGAACACCTCCAGGGACGATGACTCCACCACCTCCTCATCTTCATTTCTCCTTCAAGAAAGAAGTTTACTTTCTATTGTTTAGCTTTAGGTGGCATAAGCCATGCAGTTATTTTCTACTAAAGGTACTGCATTCACTAAATGTTAGATTGAACACATTGAGTAGAATTCAAATTTAATTCTTTTTTAGTATTTTAAACCCTTTTCCATACCCTGTATTTTATCAAAACACAAAGAAACAGTAATAGAGTTTCTGTGAGAAAAGCTTCTTACAAAATATGTCCAACATGAAATTTAAGCAGCTGGATAATAATGTAAAAGTTGTGATGCTCATTTTCTCTCAGCCTTTGAAAAGTGGGAGTTCACCCATCTCTGGGGTTGTTTAGCCTGGAGAAGAGAAGGCTCAGGGCAGACCTCATTGCTGTCTACAGCTACCTGAAGGGAGGTTGTAGCCAGGTGGGGGTTGGTCTCTTCTCCCAGACAACCAGCAACAGGACAAGGGAACACAGCCTCAAGTTGTGCCGAGGGAAGTACAGGCTGGATGTTAGGAGGAAGTTCTTGCCAGAGGCAGTGATTGGCATTGGAATGGGCTGCCCAGGGAGGTGGTGGAGCCGCTGTCCCTGGAGGTGTTGAAGAAAAGCCTGGATGAGGCACTTAGTGCCATGGTCAAGTTGATTGGCTAGGGCTGGGCTACAATCTCCCATCATGAAATAATGGATTTCTTTGTGTCTCTGTGCTAGCTAAAAACAAACAAACAAAAGAACAACTAAAAAAATCGTTCTAGAGGTCATCTAAACCTGAAATAATATTTTCTTAAAGTGTAGATAATTAACAGAGGCTTGTGGGTTTGGGTGGGTTATTTTTTGTTTGTACTGTTTGTTTCCCTGTCATTATTTGTTGGGTTCATTGTTGTTTAACATGACAATAAACAACAAAGAAGAGTGACAGAAGACCTAATAACAGAGTCTCAAAGTTTATAACTCATATTCCTGGTCTGATACACTATATTTAACTGTCTTTATATGCTAAAGAACATCAAAGTAAGAAATAGTGTGTGTTTGTGTTCACAGAGTGGTATTAGACAAAGAAATGTAGATATAAACCAACAATTTTCTCACTCTTGATTTCACTAAAGAAATTTTTGGGTTTGGATTTCAGAAAGTGAAATGTTAATAGGCTTCTACTTCACAAGGATTGAAACCAAATTCTTTCTGTTGATCCCTTTCTGTGTTAATCCCTACATTTAACAATATGTCACTCAAGACAAAGGAAAAATATTGCTGCAGGTCCATTTCTGCTCTCCTTTACACAGATGAAACTTGAGTTCAGTGGGAATTAAAGAGGATGAAACTCAAAGGGAAATCTGATGATGTATGTGTATGTCCAAGCAAGAAGGGCCATCTGTTATAAAAGGTAGTATTAATGACCTTACCAGCTCATGTCTGGAAAGTGAAAGGATGATAGAAGTGTTGCTACTTTTAACTATGTCCCTCTTGTTATGTTGGGATGGGGTTTTGTGTTGGAGGGTGTATTCACAGGATCACAGGATTGGATGGTTGTGGGGTTTTCTGTCGTTTGTTTGAGTTTGGTTTTATTTGGGCTTTTTTGCCTCCTGCTAGGCTCAGTTAAGTCATCCAGGTTTTTCATTTCTCCTCTTGAAGAATGGAATAACAGAGTTACATAATGGTTCAAATACTTTCATTTTGGAGCTCAAATGAGACACTTAGAAATATCTAAAAGTGTTTCTCTTTGAATACAAGAAATAAAGTTATTTCTTTTGAAATAAGAAACCAATTGTTTAAGTCCAAGCAAAAATAGATTATTCATAGAGGCAGTTATTTAACTTCATGTGATACCTTTAAAATGCCCTGCTTGGAATGGCATGCATGCCATTTAAGCACTGCACTGGAACATCTTTGTAGTGGTTTGTTTGAGTTCAAGCACTTTACTGGAAAAAAAGGGAAGCATTTGACAGCCTTTGTCTTGTCTGGAGTCCTAGTTCCAACGAATTGTTGCTACTAAAACTAACAACTAATGGACTTCATTCACTTGATAAAGTCAATGCTTGGGATACCAAGGTCTTCAATTCCATTTCCAAGATTCCTTACGGAGGAATTTATGGCACATACCTTACACAGTGTGCTGCTTCTGATAACATATTGAGGAACGTTCAAAACAGGGGGAAAAAAATGTCTTTTGCAATTATTGAGTTTGTTTCCAAGCATTTGGAGACAGACAACTTATGCCAATCACAAACACTTAGGAAAATATAATTTATTGTCCCACGGCAATGGATATTCTTAAAACTTCATATCCCTGGAATGTAGCAGAAAGGGGAGATGTATACAGAGAAACCCACAAACTGAGAAACGTGAGGTAATGTACATTGAGAAACTCACAAACCAAATTGCTGTTTCCAGAGTATGGGGGAAATAAAAACTTACAAAGGTTGAGGTGTAAATATCAGACAAAAATCTAGTACAACTATTTCATAGCAGATGAGTTGTAAGAATAGTACAGTTTAGTATATTTAATACACAATACAGGAGTTTAGATTTTAAAAAAATCACAAATTATCCTATTGTCACTTTTTCTATTATAATATATATTCAGAAACAGCATACAGAACAGCCACACTAACCAAACATGAAAGTGCTGATGCTGCAATGAAGGCTTATCATACACAAGGCGTGTGTGACACAGCGAGGTGGGAGCATTTGTTTCATCCTGTGCTATTTGGTGTAGGTGATCCTGCTCTGCTGGCAGGCTGGACTAGATGATTTTCGAGGTCCTTTCCACACCTTGACATTCTGTGATAGGTAGAAAATGTGATATGCCTCAGCTATAGTTAAAAAATTGAGCAAGAAGCAGTTCTATTTGTTGAAAGACTCTGTATATACAATATACATATATAAAGACATTTCTATGTTGCATTATATATATTTTTATGTCTATGTTTATTTAAAACAGAGATCAGAATTTTAGGCTATACCTACTCATTTTATTCTAATTTAAATTTTCCAGAGACTCAAATACAGTTGATAGAACCAATAACAATTTATAGGATGCCCTTCCCCCTTCCCCCTTCTTTCCCAAAGAAAAGGAATTTGATGTAGAGAGAGGAAAGGTAAGCAGACCCAAATCAATAATCTCACTCCGATTTGGAAGTTAAAAAAAGAAAGGTTTAGCAATAAATAAAAGGTATATGAGGTAAGGAAGTTACAAAGGTAAGGGGAAGGAAAAAGGAAGATACAAAATAGATAAATACAACCAGATTTGATGGCAATGGTTTGTCCACCTCGTGGGTGATATCCACGTGGTAAAACAAGGAGGAACAGGATGGTGATTGCTAGTGAGCAGGGAGGCAGAGAGAGAAAAGAGGAAGTCCCCCTGCTTTTATGGATCTTAGGAAGTAGGAGTAGGCTAACAACCACACCTGGATAGTGTTCAGACCCACCCCTGGTGGTCAAGACCACCTGGGGTAAGGACCACTCTCCCAGGAGGGTTAACCCTTTACACCCACAGAGAATTGTCCTCCTACAAAATAAATAGAATATAGAATAAAATCAACCAGGTTGGAAGAGACCTCCAAGATCATCCAGTCCAACCTAGCACCCAGCCCTAGCCAGTCAACTAGACCATGGCATTAAATGCCTCATTCAGTCTTTTCCTGAACACCCCCAGGGACAGTGACTCCACCACCTCCCTGGGCAGCCCATTCCAATGCCAATCACTCTCTCTGGCAAGAACTTCCTCCTAACATCCAGCCTATACCTCCCCCAGCACAACTTGAGGCTGTGTCCCTTTGTTCTGTTAAAAGGCACTTTAGTTTCAGAAATTAAAATGAAATCAGACTTTCAGCTCATAATGCATATCTATTGACTGCTAGTTGAATGATGGGGAAAGCAGACAGTGTCATGAATACATAAACACAAGTGAACAGCACAGATACAGAGTATTCTACGTGCAGCATTTTATATTTTAAAGATACATGAATTTAGAATGCACAGCAGCTAGAAATATCAGAAAATTGTGTAGATTCATACAAAAATTACTGCACTATTTTGCTAGTGAGATGCTGATTAGGCAGGGTTAAAATTAAGTCTGATTTAAGTAAATTCCAACAGCAAATGTGAAATGGTTGTCATGTAATGTTATCCCTGCAAATCATCATCCCCTAACTCGTTTTCACAACACGTCAACATATTCTCTCTTCTCAGGGTTAAGTTACAGTCAGCACATAGTAGTTAAGCTCAATGGAAAAGCAAACTTGAACAAAGAAAAACTGAGGTTTCTGGTGAATTTTTTTTGCCTCACAGCTAAGATCAGCTTGAGCCAACATATGAAAGTTTCTGTGATTAGGCCCCAAAGCACAAAAATACCAATTAATTATGATGATTTGATATGTCTTCATTAGCAGCCTATAAATAAATCATGCACAGCACTGCACAGCCGGAATTTTTACTGCACTGAAGAGGAAAAGGAAAAAAAAAAATCCATCCGTGCAGTTTACTAACTAATTAATTTAAAATTGTATGATATTACAGAGCCTTGAATATTTCCTTGTGTTTATAGAAACCTAAGTGTCTGTATACCCAGAGATGTTTGCCTGGATGTATAAACTACCTGCTTCTGCTGCATGAAGAAAAGGTTGCAGATAGAAGATCACGCTTAAATTTGTTTTGATATTACTACAAGAAGTGCGCAAGTGGTTTTGGTAGCACAAAACATTTATAACCGAATTACTTCATCCTGACTTACTCCCTTCTTCTTTCTCTAATCTGTGAATGATATTACAGCCATTTCTGGGTGGTTAAAGAGGACCACATGGTACATTATGAAGCTGACAGTTGAGTGTGGTCTACATTAACAAGTAGTGCAGCCAGATGGAAATGAATCTGTGGAATGGAACAGCTGAAGATGAGGGGGAGTTGCTTTGGCATAGATTTAGTCTGATCCAGAGAGTAAGCACTCAGTAAGCAGTTGGATAATACTGCATCTGGTTCTGGAATATGTCTTCTGACTTAAGTCCATCCAAAAAAGAAATCTAGTTCATGAACCTTGGGACCTTTCCATAGTATGAAGCAGGGAGAAAGAAGAGAGGATACTAGATGTTAGACCTTGAGCAAAAACGGATACCAGAAAGGTCTCTTAAAACATTGTTTCCTCCTTTAAACTCAATATAGATGCACTCTGCCGATATTCTTGTATTTAATCATTAGGTTTTTTTCATTCCTACAGCAATTCATTTATCTCCAACTTTTTTCACATGCCAGTCACTGCTATGTTTAGCTGTCAGTAGATCACAGTCTCACAGTCTCACAGTATCACCAAGGTTGGAAGAGACCTCACAGATCATCAAGTCCAACCCTTTACCACAGAGCTCAAGGCTAGACCATGGCACCAAGTGCCACGTCCAACCTTGTCTTGAACAGCCCCAGGGACGGCGACTCCACCACCTCCCTGGGCAGCCCATTCCAGTAGCCAATGACTCTCTCAGTGAAGAATTTTCTCCTCACCTCGAGCCTAAACTTCCCCCGGTGCAGCCTGAGGCTGTGCCCTCTCGTTCTGGCGCTGGCCACCTGAGAGAAGAGAGCAACCTCCTCCTGGCTACAACCACCCCTCAGGTAGTTGTAGACAGCAATAAGGTCACCCCTGAGCCTCCTCTTCTCCAGGCTAAATATTACAGCATCTCTACAAGGCAGCTTAGCTAGCTCCTATACTTTTCCGAAGTGTCAATGAATTTAGTAAATATCCCCAATAAATTCAGCTCCACAAAATAAAGATGTTTACTGTTTGATTCAGATGCTAAACTTGATTCTTTACTGCATGAAAAAAAGTGCCAATTTGAGTAAATGCTAATCTCTCCCTTCACATTAGTAACTCTTTTCTGTCGTGGCAAAGTTTAGTGCTCGATCACTGATAGTTTTTCTCATTTCCAACATTATTTTAGCTTGATCACATATGTCAGCACAATTCTTTCAGTCTTCTGTCTTGCACTTCCTCAAAGCCTTTTCTACTTCCTTTACTGTCCTCCACAATGAACTTGACTTTCACATACAGCAGCAGAATGTAATCAGCCCTTTCTAGCTTCCAAACCATGAAATATCTGTAATCTTGTTCCCTCCAATTTCCTTGACTTTTCCCTTCTTTTACTCGAAGTGGCAGGCTTTGAGAGGTATTTACATGCTTTGACTTTCTGTTTTGAGTTTTAAAGGGTTTCATACTTTAAGATTAAGCTTTTTGGATGTTCAATTACAAAAGAGATGAAAGTACATTTTCTTTTTTGCTGAGATCTTTTAAACATCTGAGGAAAGCTAGTCAGCCAAGAAAGCCTTCATTTCTAGTTAGGCAACAGTTCCCCGCTACTCCCAGCCAAAAATCTGGAAAAGATCTTCGTTCAGTGAAAAATAAACAAATATTAATTGAAGAGCATTGATGTGATATAAATAAATAGATTCTGAAACCTCACTTTCAACTGCTGACTGAGAATCGACTAAACCTTGCAGATACGCTAACAAGGTGTTTTGTTGTCATTTAATTGCTCGTGTTCTTGATGCTTAAATGCAAAAGCCACTCTAGACTTGACAAGGTCAGCGAGTCTGTAAGTGCACCTACCCTATGTGACAATTCTGTGTTGTATATATTGTCCTCCTGCTCTAGTGGGAAGTGTCCCTGCCTATGGCAGGGGGTTGGAGCTGGATGATCTTTGAGGTCCCTTCCAACCTAAACCATTCTATGATTCTATGATCAAATGCTGAGTGTCTTGTCAGCTAAATCAAGAACCGGACACAAGTCTATTCTCCACAAACAAACACACAAAATGTACTGGTTAGGTGTTGCAGCTACCTGCCAGCTGCTGTGGGAAACATAGTCAAAGCCCACACAGATCAGTTGTAGTGGAGGTTCACATAGGCCCAAATAGGCTCACATAGGCCTGGCCTTACCCGGACACATTTTCCTACCCAAACATGTTTTTCTGTCCTAACCAGAGGCATGATTTGCCATTGGAATGGGCTGCCCAGGGAGGTGGTGGAGTCACCGTCCCTGGGGGTGTTCAGGAAAAGACTGGATGAGGCACTTAGTGCCATGGTCTGGTTGACTGGCTAGGGCTGGGTGCTAGGTTGGACTGGATGATCTTGGAGGTCCCTTCCAACCTGGTTGATTCTATTCTATTCTATTCTATTCTATTCTATTCTATTCTAAACACGTTAAGTGAACATTAGGGGCACAATAGGGCTTGTGCCAGAAAGTCTGGCCTGCCTAAGGTCCAGGTTGTAAACTGGTTATATAATGTGGTTGTAAACAGGTTGCATAAGCCCATGTTCTTAGCATGTGGCCCACTCATGCTCTCCCCATATTTGGGGGTACTAGACCTGTGGACCCTTCCTAATTTGGTGTGTTTTGGCCTGCTGCCAGAAGCCTATTGAACAATACTGTAGCCAAAGCACCATCAATCTTGGCTAATATCTGATAAATAGTGTAATCCAGGTAAACAAGAGGCTCTCGCCACCCTCTCCATTCACCTCCCTGTCTGCCTGCTGCCCGAGGCCACTATCCTTTGTTCACTCGACGTGACCCCTCTGTTCCACCACACCCTGCACCGATCCAGTGGATGATTGAATGAGGCATTCCTGGCTGGCCACTGCTCCAGCTGCCACATCAGCCCCATAGTGTCCATGGAATTTTCTCAGACTGCACGCCCCAATGTGAATTGAACCATTACCTCCACGAGAATCAACTATGTGGCTTTTGCTATATATATGTTTTGGGACCACAGATACTGAAGCTTCCAACTAGTGAGTATTCAGACTCTCTTGATTCAAGTTGCTAAGTAATTTTGTTAACTTTACTGGTGGCACTTTATGCTGCCAGACTCTCTGACCAGAACATTTCTAAAACCTCTACCAAGTTGCTTAATTTGGCTGTAAATAGACTTTCTGTAAAGTAGTTTCACTAACCGTGTACAAAGAATTTGTGTGAGTTAGCTTTACATAAGTTTGGGGGAAATTCTCTTTGTATTTATTAATAAATTATTTAATAACCTTCAAATCGGCCTCAGATCTCACCCAAACTCAAACCCCTCCACAACATCAGTGTGATCAGAAGCAATGCCACATAGACTCCATTTAATGTGAATTATACCAGAGACTCCTTTATTGGTCTTTTTGGCTCTCATTATATCGTCTTGAACATTAAAGCACACACCTACACATTAGCACAATTAGGCAAGAACAACCCAGTCCTCTGCATAAACCACACCTTGTTTTTCTCATTAATGAGATGTCCATTATCTATCCTGTCTCAGATAAGGTAGCCAGCAGCTGTGGGAAATCAAGGCCAGCACTCGTTTGTTATTACTGCATTCCCACAGTTAGGTACATAATCATCTTCAATTTTTTTCTCCGTTAGAAAGTGCATCATAAGACTGTTGGGCATTTTTTTGTGTTTGTTTTTGTGTGTGTGTGGTTGGCTTTTTTTTTTTTTTTGGTATTTTCAAATCTCTTGATGCTTTCACATCAACTGGCTTCTCTTTCTCAAACCCATTGGCTCAGCCTACCCCACGTACAGGAGTATATTTAGCTCCTTATCAGCGTTTCGTAACTAGAGGTCTCTCATACATGTACTGGCCGCCTACTTGGAAATATGTTCTTCTGCCTAAAAACACAGTCAAGTAGTTCTCTTTAACATTTACACTCTTTAAAAAGTAGACTACTTCTTGGATAAGTATCCAGAAAAGCATAAGTTTATAATCATTTTAATCCATACAATTCCCTTGACAGCCTTCACATATTTACACAGGACCTTTAGATATGTTAAGGAGCAGCATTATTCTAAAGGATGATTCTGTAATCTTATGGTGGCACAGTGTATTGTGTAGTTCTTTGCCTTTCAGTTTATCTGGGATCTATTATTATATAGTAGTACTGGCCTTCCAGTGTCTGAACGGGGGCTACAAAAAGATGGGGAAGGACTTTTCAGGATATCAGTTAGTGACAGGACTAGGGAGAATGGAGCAAAGCTGGAGATGGAGAGGTTCAGACTGGATGTGAGGAGGAAGTTCTTCAGCATGAAAGCGGTGAGAGCCTGGAATGGGTTGCCCAGGGAGGTGGTTAAGACCCCATCCCTGGAGGTTCTGTTGTTGCTCTCTGTAAAGCCCACTTCTAATTCTCACAGTCCAAATTTAAAGAGGTTGGGAAGGGTATTTGTAGAATCACAGAATCAACCAGGTTGGAAGAGACCTCCGAGATCATCCAGTCCAACCTATCACCCAGCCTTATCCAGTCAACCAGACCATGTCAGGCTGGATGAGTCCATGGACAGCCTGGTCTAGGGTAGGGTGTCCCTGCCCATGGCAGGGAGGTTGGAACTAAATGATCCTTGTGGTCCCTTTCAACCCTGACTGTTTCCATGATTCTATGATAGCTTTATTACAGAATAACTATGTGCAGCATCATTCCACATCATCTAGACAATCACAAGCTATGTATTTAGACATTTTTTATATTGTCAGGCTTCTATTTAAGACAGATACATGAAGTCTGTTATTAATTTCAAATGAAAGATCATAATTTAAGAGCATTCAGAGTTACATCAATTAAAGCACTTTAAACAAAATAAACCCTCAAATAAACAAACAAAAACCTGGCCAACATGTAAATCTAATTTACATGATTTTAACCAAATATCCATGTGATTTCTGTTTTCCATGAGACTAATCTGAGAATTTTCAGCCCTTTGCCTCAAAACTTCCAGTAAACTTTTGTAAAGATATAAGGTAATTGCAATAACAAAAAGGAATATAACTGAAAGCATCCAGCAAGCTCAGCGAGAACATCTCCTATAGCAACAGACTGTATTCCTGGCTGATGTAAAATGGCCAAGCTCCATTAATGTCGATTGAACTGTATTAAGATGCAGCAGGAGAAAATTCAGCACACTAAATACAGTATCAGTTTTCCTCTCTGAATCCAGAAATTCAGGTTTATCTTTGTTTCTAACTTGTAAGTTAGACAAAAAAAAAAGAGGCAAGGGTGAGGAAGGGAGGTTGCAATTGCTGCAGCGAAGTTTAACTGCTGAATGGATATACTACATCTCTGTTTTCCAGCCTTTCCAATCATTGTTTTCTAGGGCTTTCCTGACTGTATTTTTGCCTTCTATTTCACAGAATGTTACAGTTTGGAAGGGACATCCAGAGACCACCATGTCCAACTCACTCTGCCAAAAGCAGGATCACCAGGGTAGTCCACACAGGAGTGCATCCAGCTGGGTTTTGAAAGTCTCCAGAGAAGGAGATTCCACAACCTCTCTGGGCAGTCTGCTTCAGTGCTCCATCACCCAACCTCACTGTAAAGATGTTTCTCTACATTGAGGTGAAGCCTTCCATGTTCCAGTTTGTATCCATTGTTCCCTGTGTCATTACAGCATACCACAAAAAAAGAGATTGTCCCCATCCACTTGACACTCACCCCTCAGGTATTTATAGACGCTGATCATATCTCCTCTCAGCCTTCTCTTTTCCATACTAAACAGGCCCAAGTTTCTCAGTCTCTCTTCACAGCAAAGATACTCAAGACCCCTAATCATCCTTGTGTTTCTCCATTGCACTCTCTGCAGCAGGTCCCTGTCTCTCTCAAACTGGGGAGCCCAAAACTGGACACAGTATTGCAGGTGTGGTCTCAGCAAGGTAGAGTAGGGGGTAAAGAGAACCTCCCTAGACCTGCTGGCCATACATTTCCTGATGCATCCCAGGATGCTGTTGGCCATGAGAGCACATTGCTGTCCCATGGAGAACTTGCTGAAAGATCTCATGCTTTGTGTATATATATTTATAATTTGTATTTGTTTTTATTTTTCACTTTTATTTCTTAGTTTTTTCCCCTTTATTTCCTCATTTTTTCCTCTTAGACAAGTGTGACTTGCTCCTCTTTGGCCAACATACTGAACCAGCAGAGATCTCTGGTTACTGCTCCAAGCAGAAATGACACTGGGTTGGTACATGAAAAGTTCAATGTAAACACAGTTGGCATTTTTGTTATTTTATAATCTCCCTTCTCCCCCATCTCTCTCCTGCCCTCTCCATCTCTATCCTTTTTCCCCATCATCCTCTTTTCCTCTCCATCTCCCTCCTTTCAGCACCATCTCCACTTTTCCACCATAGCTGTCCCTTTCCAACCCCACATGTCATTTCACCCTTTGCCCCCCAAACCCACAGCACCTGGGCTCTATTGGAGTCTCCTCCCACCCCAGGTGTGACCACTTTGCCCTCCCTGCCCACTCCTCGTTATAATCTGCCCCAGGAAAGGCAGAAGCTCTAAGCTGTGCCCATTTGGGCAGAGGGATCCTCCTCCTCTCATCACTGGTGAGTCCCTGTGGTGTACACTGGGTGAATGGTGGAGGGGATCTAAAGGCCGGGGGGCCTGGTTGGCCCCCCGGCTAGTCAGGATAGGATATTGATGATCAATCTAACATCACCTGCACTTACTGTTTGGCTTTTGGGAATACAATGCTGTATGTTTCCAGCACCGTGCTACTAAGGATTGTGTAGCAGGTAAGTCACTGCATCCACAGTCTATAACATTTTATGGCTGCTTCTAATATGCACAAATTGATTTCTCCAAGCTGCTCCAGGCACCATTGAGAATGGACACCTTGATGCTATGATCCAAGAGCACTCACTCCAGCAGCTTGGCCTGGGGGAACTGTCATTGCACAGGAGTAGGGATTCTGTGTCTTCTGCTACAGGGTAAGCTCCAGAGGAAGGCAAGGCTGACTCTTCTGTGTATACCTCAACCTCTAGCAGAAAGGTATGTGTGTTCTTTCAGCTACACATGTGTACAAAGGTGTATACTTCAGTATGCATGAGGATGAAGGCAAGGAAAGTTACCTTATGGGTGTTATAGGTTAAGAGAAATTAAGACTTAATTGGTAAAACCATAAAGAAAAGTGCTCCACAGGCTGGTGGAGTCTTGGGGGATAGGAAGCTTGTCCTAGGACATTGTAATCTCTGATTCTGTTCCATTTTCACAGGATGGTAGGGGTTGGAAGGGACTCAAGGAGATCATTGAGTCCAACTCCCCTGCCAGAGCAGGACAGTACTACTTAACACAGATCCCAGAGGGACACAACCAGACAGGCCTTGATAGTCTCCATAGATGGAGACGCCACAACCTTGGGTGCATCTCATCAGGGCCCATGGACTTATGAATGTTTGTGTAACTGATCCCTAACCCAGTCTGCACTGACCAGTGGGGAGCGTTCCCTCCTCCAGGCTTCCTCTCCTTCATCCAGGGCCTGGAATACATAGGGGAGTTTAGCCTTAAGTGTAAAGACTAAAGCAAAGAAGGCATTCAGCAACTCTACCTTCTCTGCATCCTCAGTTATCAGGGCTGACTCCTCGTTCAGAGGTGGCCCCACACCTTCCCTGTTCTTCCTTTTTCTACTGAGGTGTTTGAGGAAGCCCTTCTTGTTCCCTTTTACTTCCTTTGCCAGCTTCAGTTCCTGTACCTTTCTATTCAAGGCAGTGTACAGCCAATTTGCTTTCTCTTCTCACTCTGTGGTACTGTCTCACGGGTTGCAGGGGAGAGGCTTTCTCCAGGATTTAGCTGGCAGTGAATTCCCAGCTACAGCACTGGGCATGTGGAAGCCTGAGGCAGGCCTGAGTCTTTGGGTGGGGAGGGGCAGTTTGGCCTGCTCTTGGCCCTGCTGAGACTAAGTGGGGTGGAGGCTTTTGGACGGTCTAGAACATTTGGGCCTGGTAGGCCCAGGTGAAGAGCTGAGCCTGACTTGAGCCCTTATTCCTTCTACCTGAATGCCTTTTAGTACGTATTTGTAAAGAGACTTTTTTCCTCCATTTAAACTTCCAATCCAGTGTAGAGCACTTTCACCTTTCCCAAGGAGTAAATAATTTTTTCTTTCCTGGGCATCTTATGGCTCAAAGCTGGGACAATGAACATGCCATAAACTATTCAGGTTTAGTTTATGATGGATGTGACCTTTCCCACTTCTTTAGCAAAGAAGGGAGAAGTTTCATATCTAGATTTACAGAATCATAGAATGGTTTAGGTTGGAAGGGACCTCAAGGATCATCCAGCTCCAACCCCCTGCCATAGGCAGGGACACTTCCCACTACAACAGGTTGCTCAAGGCCTCCTCCAAGGAGGAAGCAACCACAACCTCCCTTGGCAACCTGTTCCAGTGTCTCACCACCCTCATTGTAAAGAACTTCTTCCTTACATCCAGTCTAAATCTCCCCTCTGCCAGTTTAAACCCATTCCCCCTCGTCCTGTCATTACCAGACCTTGTCAATAGTCCCTCCCCAGCCTTCCTGTAAGCCCCTGGAAGGCCACTATAATGTTTCTTCAAATCTTTATCTTCTCTTCTTATGATGTCATAATTCATATCACAGCAAGCAATTATAATCAAAACCTTTTTAGTTCTCCTAAAATAGACTGGGGGGGGCAGTTTGAAAAATCAAGCAATTTAAACCCCTGAAATAGAAAACTGTAGGAAGTTTTGCTGAAGTTTGGCCTTGTGTCCTCCTTTATTTTTAAGGACATTTTCTGTTACTGGTTTTAAGATTATATTTAGCTTTAAGGATTTCAGTTTTCTCTTATGAGAAAGAAGCAGAGAGATGACAGTTGTTCCTGTTGTAGTTGCTATTGAAGTCTGAGCCTGTGTATCCAAAATAAACCAGGATTAAATAAAAAAAAGGGTGGGGGGGAAGAATAATGTTGGGAAATAAAACTTCTGTTGCTTGCAATGATCTGATTTGAAATTTCACTGCTGGAGAAAAGCAGGTCCAGTGCAGAGCCTAATTAAGAGGAGAGGCTGAAGGAGCTGGGGTTGTTTAGCCTGGAGAAGAGGAGGCTCAGGGCAGACCTCATTGCTGTCTACAACTACCTGAAGGGAGGCTGTAGCCAGGTGGGGGTTGGTCTCTTCTGCCAGGCAACAAGGGGGCACAGTCTCAAGATGTGCAGGGGGAAGTATGGGCTGGATGTTAGGAGGAAGTTCTTCACAGAGAGAGTGATTGGCATTGGAATGGGCTGCCCAGGGAGGTGGTGGAGTCACTGTCCCTGGAGATCTTCAAGAAAAGCCTGGATGAGGTACTTAGTGCCATGGTCTAGTTGATTGTCTAGGGCTGGGTGCTAGGTTGGACTGGATGATCTTGGAGGTCTCTTCCAACCTGGTTGATTCTATTCTAATTGGCTTTCCAGGATCTGGTCTTACATAGGCACTGTCTTTACTTTTTTTTTTCTGTTGAAAATATTGTGAAATGTGGTTCTGTCTGCAAGATACATCTTTTTAAGGGGAGGCAAAAAGATTGCAGACAAGAGAGGATATCAGTAGGCTATTTAAACTAGGCAAAACCTATATTTGTGTCCAGTGTGGGTTTTTTTCAGAATTTAGTCACTCATTTAAGACAGAAATGTATTGTAAACCCTTATATAGTAGTTCCTGCAAATACCAAAAGCACGTACTTCTGTCTTCTTAACTAGCTTTCCTGTCTCTAGTTAAAGCTTAGGGTGTATGCTTGGTGAATATCTCCTTAAAAATCACCAGGTAGCTGGTAGAATTGACTAGGATGTGAAACAGTATTCTTAACACAGTTTTAGAATCATAGAACTAAGGAGGTTGGAAGAGACCTCTAAGATCATCCAGTCCACCCTATCCAATCAACTAGACCATGTCAATAAACAATAGAAAATTATTTAACTCTACTATTTCTTATTTTCCTGCAACATCATGTATCATCATTCAGGGGTTGTAATTGACAAGCAACTGAATATGAGCAAGCAGTGTGTCCAGGTGGCAAAGAAAGCCAGTGGCATTCTGGCTTGGGTTAGAAATGCTGTGTCCAGCAGAGATAGGGAGGTGATCATTCTCTTGTATTTTGCTCTGATGAGGCAACACCTCAAGAGTTGTGTTCAGTTTCAGGCACCTCATTATAAGAGGGATATTGGAGTGCTGGAGCTAGTGTAGAGAAGGGCAATGAAGCTGTCAAAGGGCCTGGAGAATAAATCTTATGAAGAGCAACTAAGGCAGCTGAGACCTCTTGGTTTGAAGAAGGGGAGACCTCATGGCTGTCTACACTTACCTGAAAGGATCTTGTGGAGAGGTTGGTACTGGTCTCTTCTTGCAGGTAATTAGTGATAGAACAAGAGGGAATGGCCTCAAGCTGTCACTGGGTAGGTTTAGACTAGATATTAGGACAACTTTCTTCACAGGAAGAGTGGTCAGGCCTTGGAATGGGTTGCCCAGGGAGGTGGTTGAGTCAGCAACCCTGGAGGTGTTTAAAGGTCACTTGGATGTGGTGCTTGGGGATCTGGTTTAGGGCGCACCTTATAGAGCGGAATTATGTGTTGGATTTCGTGATCCTGAGAGGTTTTTTCCAACCTGAATGTTTCTGTGAATCTGATCTCTGGTCATGACTACATAGCTCCCTGCAGAACTTTATGAATGGTTGTACATGCAAAATAGTAACAACAAAACTTCGATGTTGGTGGCACAAAACCCAAGAAATCGGTATTTTCACACAGTTCCATGTCAGGACAGTTCTCCTCCAGGACAGGAGAAGACAAACTGTCACTTCCCAATTTGGTTTGTATAATGTTGAATCACAACCTTTCTTCCCCTTCAATTTGTCTGATTGCTCTTTGTTACTGCTTACTGATATTGATGCACACTTACGTGGCACCATTTAGAACTGTCAAGCTGCTAAATGGAATTCCTGGTAATACCTAGACAAAATTACAATCTTTGCTTCACCAAAAGAGTTAAAGGAAATGTAGTAGCTTGAGGGACTTGAGGTCATATAGTGCTTCTCCCTCTGTTGAAGCAGACAGAAATGTCTTTAACTCATCCTGAACAGATGTTCCTTTATCCCAGTAAAAACTTTTGTGATGGATGCTATGTAATCTCCATAACCTGTGTGCCAACATAAGTGCTGTGATTTTTAAGAGCAAAATCTGTCAACAAGTAGTCTGAGGCTTCAGACAAGGTTTCTGGAAATCACCTGTGTGCTCTTAAATGTTGCATCAGCCAATTTGTTTTCAGTATAGACTTAAATAACCTGACAAGTTACTAGGCAATAAGCTGCCTCTTTTCAGCTTGACAAATCTAATTCCTCTGCATTATCAGATAACTTCCTGGTGTCAGAAATTAAAGTCAGTTCTCATTTCGCCTACGCAAAAGTTGTCAGTTTTCTTTAACAGGTGAATATTCTGTCTTCTCTTGCGCTTCCTTTTGATGAAAGGATTGAAGCACAGGAGTATGTTAACTGGCAAATAACATGTTTATTCCTGGTGAGCATCACAAAGGTTAACACAAACAAAACTTCATTTGCCCTTTTAAAAAAAATACCTGAAAACAGCAAACATGTTGACATTTGGGTTAGAATTATACTTAAAGCTAGCCTTTGCTCTTCTTTCCACTACATGATTTTTAACAACTGGTACAGAAAGAAGTAATTCCTTCATACTTCCTTTACAGAACAACTTTTAATGCTAACTCATTTTATTCTACCTGGTACATTAGCAACTATATCTCATTTCCTAAAACATTAAGCTATTGCTCTCATTCCTTTAACAAAATTTGACTTTGTAGGGAGATCTTTAATTATAAATAAGTCTCATTGTAATCACTTGATGCAATTTGCTAACTTGGGCTGATTTTTCTCTTGGCCTATCATGGAACTGATCATGCAAGTAAGTACTCAATAACTTGGTTTCCATATGTGACTTTTAGGGGAGCAATCATGACACACTTTTCACTTGGAAGTAAAATAAAACAATAAATAAATAGGCCTGTTGCCCTTGTTGTATGTATTGGCTTTGATTCACTTCAGTTGGGGTCTTGGTCCTGCCATTTTTTTGTGGGGACAAGGCTTAAATCCTACCTGGCCATTCTGAGATTTCTAACCGGTCCCTATTCCTTGTGTGTTTGCTATCACATGACACTCCAACTCCTACCTTCCCTGGGATAGCAAACAAAAGGTCTTGTTATGGTAGGCTTGATTGTTCCAAAATAGGCTTATACATGTCCTGCCTTGCTTAGGCATGTTTTCCTGCTCCACCGGAGAGGCAAGCATGGCAAACAGACACAGAAGAATCTGGAGCCACTGAGTCTGGCCTGCCCAGGGTCCTGTGTTAAACAAGGTGTACACACACATAGCTTGTGCCTGCCTAGTGCAAGGCCTGCACTCTTCCCAAATTAAGGAAAAGCGAGCCTATGGCTTTGCCTAATATGGTAAGGTTTGGCTAACTGCCATCTTGATTGGCTAGTCTGTGTCAAAAGGGCAATTTATCTCAGCCCATGTTGATAAAAGGAGATAAGCAGGTGAACAACGTGCTTTTGCTCCCCTGCTTATCTCCTGTGCTCTACTGTTGCCTGTAATTGCCTACTGCCTTATTGTTTGCCAGGTAAACTCTACTGCCATGAGTTACCAGGAACAGACCCTGGATGCCTGCACATCCTGTGGCCTGTGTGGTCAGCGTGACACCATGCTGAGACTGCACGACATCTGCTTCTGCACCTGAAAGTTCTGCTTAGAATTGCTGGACATATATACAGATCATCCAGAAGAAGCCAGGAGAACAGATTGTCTGCCTCTTTCCCCAGAAGCCAGGAAGATTCAAGTCTCAATGTCCAACAAGGCAGAGTCCCCTGAAAGCATTTGGATGCTGTCTGGACTGTGGTTAAGCACTGCAAGTAGGTGGTAATAATTTGTGAGCAAATGGTTAAATGCCTCTTTGTAATTCTCCATTGCCTTCTGTCATAGAGCAGAAAGAGCTCCTTGAGCTCTACTACTGGGCAAGCGGTATGTTGACTGCAAGTGGCATTTGACTGTGGGAATCTTCTCTTCCAGTTCAATTTATGTTTATATATTTTGCTGGTGGTTACTAGATCTAGATATTATCCATAGAATGTTTCCATGACTGTGTAAGAAATGAAATATTATTAAAATTAGTGGTTGGGGCTGGTGAGGGTTCTGAATATCAAAATTAATAAACAATATTAATTTTGGAAAAATACCATCTTGCATTAGTTAATTTCCTTTCCCCAGCAGTCCTCACTACCACACTGTAGTGGCTTGGGTGTTTTCCCACCACACTTTAGAAATCACCCAGACTAGACTCAGCTGCCTCTGAAAATATGAATGAAGCTTATATTTACAGCTAGCACAACATAGAAGCAGATATTTACAGTATATACAGTTACAGACAGAAATAGACAAAGTAAAAGGTAAAACAGAAACACAACTCCCCTCCCAGAAACCTGAGTCCCCAGGAGGTGCTCTCAACTGCCCTTTCACCAGTCTCAAAGGAAGAATGGAGGTTCAGCCAGGGGGTTAGGAAGCAAAGTGGATTAGTCCAAAATGGAAGGTGAGGTTAGAGAGTAAGATACAGGTCAGCCAGCAGCCCAAGTGAGAGTGCTCCTGAGTGGTTACTTATGTTTTTATTTCTTGCTCCTATACATCTCAGCAGGCCTATGAGGGAAGTAGACATCTCCATTGTTTTCCTTCCACAGCCTGTAATCTAGTTCTTCTCACCAAAACATTCTAGCTAGCTTCAAACTAGCATGTATGCTACCCCACACACGTTGCTGTGACACTCCCAGGGTTTTGTCCAGTGAGCTTGGTCTTATCCCTTTCCTACTGCAATTCTATTTTAAAGCTCTTTCAATGAGCTCTGCTAATGCCTGTGTAAAAATTCCTTGACTACCTTACCATGGGTGTACCTCAGGTGTCACCAACAGTCCTGGTGTCACATAAACAGACTTGTAAACAAAACACCTGAAACTCTGCCAGTGATGCAAGGCATTGATCTTCCTGTTTCTTCCTTCATTATTCTCTGCAACTCGAAGGATAGAGGAGAATGCTACTTGTGCTCCTGATCCCTTGACCAGTTATTTTTCTTGACACCTTAGACCTGGGTCTCAGAGAAGCAGATCTCCTTGAGAAGTGTGCTTAATCTGAATATTAGACCTTTTGTTCCTGTCTGAATGTGGTCTCCTATGACAATGACACATTTCCTTTGTGCAAGTAGTTATGATGAAGGATGTAGGGTGACTTAATCCTAGAGATGCTTCCAAGGTAGACAAACAATTGTTCTCATTGTTATTAGGCTCCCGTTGGAGTCATGTACCTATCATGCAAAGTCAACTGTGAAGGTAGGGTTGCTTCAGAGAGGACGTGACTTCAACTTGCGACCATTGCCTCCTCTTCTTCCGACCTTTTTGTTCAGTCAAGTGAAAAGGAGATAGAGAATCCTCTATGTTATGTATTGTCTGCTTGTTGGACCTGCTGCAGGGAAGGTATGATATGGTTCCAGTGGTCAACCTGCCTCTTAGTACTATCACTCTTCCTAACCTAGTCACATCCTTCCAGATCTCTGTAACTAGTGGGAGGAGTTTCTCTCCCTGTTTGCACCTGTTCATTGCTGACATCCTGTTCTTGTGTAAGAGCAGGACACACTGTATGCCTGTGAGCTCCTGCAGAAGCTCTGTCTTAGAAGCTGCATCAGTCATGGCTCATGTAGAGGAATGCTAACAATTTTCTGATAAAGGTAGTGTTTTCCTGATGTCTGTAAAACTTCCTGGGTGCTGTTTTATTTATTAGCACAGATGTGAGCTTTGATTTCACCTGAGTCCAACGTTACATGTCAATGTGTTATCTCCGTGTTCTGCAAGCAATAGCAACATAAATCAGTGTAAATCACTCAGCTTTCAGCTGCCAGCATGTGTTAATAAACTTCTATGTCCAAATTACATAATCTAAGTTATATTTTACTTATTTTCAGATCACACATTCTACAGACCCTTGGCATGTGGGAGTGTTGAAAAGGAAAAAAAGCCTCAAAGTAGTGAGGTTTATGAGCACAAGTTTGGGCTTGAGATTCTAGACAGATTGCACCAAGTGATTATGTGATCTGGTGTCAGTATCTCAGGCCATTTTGTTTCTATTTATTAAACAAGATGCTTGACATCCTTTTAGTGAAGAGATCTTTCCCAGTATCCAATCTAAACCTTCCCTGGCACAGCCTGAATCTGTTTTCTCTTGTCCTATCACTTGTTACTTGAGAGAAATATCCCATCTCCCTTCAACCTCCTTTCAGGTAATGAGAGAGTGATAAGGTCTTCCCCAAGATCCAGGCTAAACAATCCCAGCTCCCTCAACTGCTGTTCATAAAACCTGTACTCAAGACCATTCAAGAGTTTTGTTGTTCTTTGTCACTGGACACTCAGGCCCTGCTGTATTCAGTTCCACTGAAGTCAAAGGAATTTTATCAAAACCAAAATTTAGCAAGCTGTATTTAGCAGTCAGTGAAGACTCTTTCTATACAAAAGCTTCCTTGTTGCTTTTTCTCTTTTTGACTTGGGGCTATCTTTCAGTCTGTGATTTTTATTTATTTATTTTATTCAAAGATCAAAAAACTTCTGAAAGTTGAAACAAAGATTTCTGTCTCACATTGAAGTGTAAAGGAGCTCCTTTGTTAAAGTGGCAGATTCTGGCAGACAGAGACATTCCTGATGCTGACTGGATTACATTTCACATATCCTCTCTGCTTGGTCAAATGTACCTTGCTCTATGAATCACAAGAGAAGACCCCAAGCAGCCTGAGACATCTGTAGCTATATTGGCTGTTGATTCTTTCTTTTTCAGTCGAACTCCATGGAGAAAGTTTAACTGGAGAGCGTGCTAAAGGATGAGGGCAATGGAATGTGGCACTCACGGTCTGCAGACTTTATTTTTAAGAAACCATTGTACTGTTTGTTCTGAGCAGATGAGTAGCACAAGACTTGGCAGACAAAATTAAACATGGAATGTAAAAGTGCTCACAGACTATTGAAAGGCAAAAGCAAACTTAAACCCCCAGCACTTAAAAAGGAGAAATTCTCCATTTCCAAGCCCCTCAAAACCTCAAACACAGAAATTTTCTTGTGCATGTTGTGAAATTATGTCTTTTTAATGCCATTCAAAACGTTATCACATATATGTAAAGAGATACTATGAGTTTGCTAGCTAAAAAGATCATTTCCAAAATGTGGTGTAAGTAGTTCCACATCAGATGCCATACCCAGAACTAGTAGCACTATTGAGGCATGTTCTAAAATGGAGCCATTGAAATTTCAGTGAAGTGACCTATCCTCTAGGCTATAGACTGCTGCTTGTTCTCTCAGTATCCATATATAGTGGGACATGTTTTACAGCAGGCTTGATTCACACCTTGGTAAATATAATCTTCTGTAGGCATTTGAGTATCTGTTTTAATGTGTTAAGGATCAGAAAGTTCATCAATTTTCATAGTTTGAGGTTCTGCTAAGCCTGTCCAGAGTATTGACCTGCAAGACAGGTGGGGGTTGGTCTCTTCTCCCAGACAACCAGCAACAGAACAAGGAGACACAGTCTCAAGTTGTGCCGGGGGAAGTATAGGCTGGATGTTAGGAGGAAGTTGTTGCCAGAGAGAGTGATTGGCATTGGAATGGGCTGCTCAGGGAGGTGGTGGAGTCACCATCCCTGGAGGTGTTCAAACAAAGCCTGGAGGAGGCACTTAGTGTTGTGGTCTAGTCAATTGGCTAGGGCTGGGTACTAGGTTGGACTGGATGATCTTGGAGATCTCTTCCAATCTGGTTGATTCTATTCTATTCTAAGTGTTTCACATCAGACACATACCTACCCAGTTCACTCAACCACTGGGCAAAGATGAGATTCAAAGGGCAATTGAGTTATCTGTGATCTGTTTTGCCACTGGCTTGAAGTGCATCCTGTGACTGTTTTACATTAGCATTACACGTTACCGACAGTACCACTTTGGTGAGCTCTAGTTTAGATGAAATTTACTCTTTCCTCTGCAAAGGTTTGGAATCTTTTCAGATTAATCCAACCGGGCAGTTGTTTTGCAGCCTCATTATTTCAGCTATTTTTTTTGTTGTTGTTATTTCCCTCCCCTCCCCCATTACCCTGTTTTCCTCAAAGCTTCTACATTAATCAACGCATCATGTTACTCTGTCAGACACCAGTAGGAGACACTTTTAAACAGCAGGACTCAATTCATCTTCTTTAAGAGAGATTAATTATTAACATGACAATATGGAAGTGTAAAAATGTCACATTGCCACAGCGGACTCCTTCCCAAATTCAATGTACAGAGTGTATGAAAGCAACGTACATTTCAGCTGTGAAATTTACACTATGTAGAGCTAAGCCAAAGCTTACTGTTTTGCATGAGTTCATAAAGGATTTGTTATTACAACATTATACAAAGCTGGCTAATGTGTGACTCTATTTAGCAAGTAAAACAAGGGCACACAATGCCAAAAAATTCCATTGCTCTATGAACAAATCATCATCATCATGTATTTTGTGCAGTGTTGTGTGCTACATACCCTTCCCAATAACTTCTGCCATGCTTACTTCAGAAAGGCCAGAGGCACCTGCTGTCCAGTGGATTCAGATGTCTTGAGCAAAGAAACCAGTCGTGCAGCACTTGGAATGAAAGCTTTGTTAGCTTCCTGACAGAATCATAGAATGGTTTGGGTTGGAAGGGACATTTAACTCATCTAATCCAACTCTCCAGCATACAGCATTGTGCTAGTTTGAGGCTAGCTGGAGTATTTTAGTGAGAAAAATTAGATTATAGGCTGTGAAAAGGAAGCAATGGTGATGTCTACTTCACTCATAGGCTTGCTGAGGTGTGTAAAAACAAGAACATAAACATAGATAAAGCAGGAGGTCTCTGTCGCAGCTGGTGTCCATGCTTCCTCCTTGGGCTTCTTCTATGTAACTAATCCTTCTGCTTTCTAACCCCCCTTGCTAATCCTCACAGCTCACCTTGCATGTAAGGCAAAGTCTGNTGGGTAACACCCAAACCATCACATATCTAGACATCCTCAACTGGATTGGGTTGCTCTGAGCCCCATTCAACTTGTCCTTGAGTATTTCCAGGGATACGGCATCTACCAATCATCCAGATGACCTGCTCTGGTGCTTCACCACCCTCATTGTAGAAAATTTCTTCCTGATGTTTAAAAAAATCTGCTGTCTCTCAGTTTAAAATCATTACAACTTGTCCTATTGTAACATAGAATCATAGAATCAACCAGGTTGGAAGAGACCTCCAAGAACCTCTAGTCCAACCTAGCACCCAGCCCTATCCAGTCAACTAGACCATGGCACTAAGTGCCTCAACCAGTCTTTGCTTGAACACCTCCAGGGACGGTGACTCCACCACCTCCCTGGGCAGCCCATTCCAATGCCAATCACTCTCTCTGGCAACAACTTCCTCCTAACATCCAGCCTATACTTCCCCCAGCACAACTTGAGACTGTGTCCTCTTGTTCTATTGCTGGTCCTACTGAAATGTTTGTGCCTGCTAGATACCAAAGACAGCTGGTAGCTAGATAAATGGGGAAAAGTAGTATCCAGGATATACTGGTATTGATACCCTTGAGCATGCAGATGCACATACCACTTTGCAAGCACTGTCCCACACACTACACGAGCCTCTGCCATACATTCATTTGAAAGTGCCTGGAATTGGAAGGCTATGTTTCATTTTATCCAGGAAAAGTTTCTGGGGCACTTCATTCCTACCTCTACTATCACTAGCCTCCTACCTCTACTATCACTAGCAAAATGACCGTTTTAAGTCACTGCTCTCCAATTTAATTTCTTTATTTAAAAGGGATAATAAATCCTAGTAGAGAAAATAAACAGGCTACTAATTGTAGCTGTACATAAATAAACAAAAAGATCAATTTCAAACACATGTACATTTGAGATTGCTTTGTATGTGATCTGATCATGAAGGAAAGCATTGCATGACTTGTATAAGAAAGAGAGCAGTGTTTATCTTAACATAGCTTCCACGTCAATATATCACAGAAACATTCAGCTTGGAAAAGACTCTCAGGATCACCGAGTCCAACCCATAACCCTACTCTACAAGGTTCACCCTAAACCAGATCCCCAAGTTTCACATCTAAATGACTTTTAAACACATCCAAGGTTGGTGACTCAACCACCTCCCAGGGCAGCTCATTCCAATGCCTGACCACTCTTTATGTGAAAAAGTTTTCATTAATACCCAGTCTAAACCTACTCAGTCACAGCTTGAATATCACATGAATTAATCTTGCCTTACTATCACCTGCCTTTAATTTTATAAGAAATACAATTCTAAAGTCACAAATATGAGGTATGGCAGAAACATCTACAAAATGAACTAGTACTGGCAGCTAGTTGAGTAGATGAACTTGCTTTTCTGCACCTTTTTCTCCTTGAAGTTCTTCCAATCAGCATGGAACATCCCCAACCTTACTTTGCTTATAGAAACTGACATGATTACTGCCCCTGGCAGTCCAGCAATTGTCTTGTTGATACATTCATTGAAGCCTCAGGAAAGTGAATGAAAGAAGCAAGGATTTGTGATGGTTTAGAGTTAGGACTTTAGTTTAGTTCCTAATTGCAAACAAGAATAGGAGCTTTCCAGAGAGTTTGAGTAAAAGGCAAATAAAGTTAGGGACTGGATACAAAAGAATAATGACTGATAGGTTTATGTTATCCCATTTGTTTGCTGGATATATTATAATTGGTAGCACACATTTTTCTTTCCTTTCCTTTTCTCTCTGTGACTTTGCTTACTTTCATGGCTCCCTTATCTCCCTTCTGACCTTCTCCTGGCTCAGCTGACTCATAATTGTGTCTGTGAGGTACCAGGAAAGGAAAGGAGGGGGGAGAGGCTGCTAGCAGTCCCTCTGGGGTGCCCAGGGCAGGAGCAAAGCTGAATTATTGTACAAGGGATTCCTTGCATTTTTGCTAAAAAGTAAATATATGTAGATGTATTCTTTATATGGTTATTACCTCTTATACTTTTTATGTTTACTCTACCTTTGTAAATGTAACCTCATTCTTGCTTCCGAGTCCTGAGTTTGCTTCGTAATTTACTACAGGGGTAAATTCCAATTCCTTGGGATCCAAATCCAACCTACAATACAATTGAATTAGTGTGTCTTGTATAAATTGTATATTCTGACCACTGGGTTTTGAGACACACAAAAACATAGCTGTAGTTTACCTGCTAACACTCAGGCAAATATTGTTCTCCTACACACATGTGTATGGGGTGATGTTCAAAACAATGCAGCTGTTTCAAACAGTTCTGCTTTACCTTTGAAATCCTTAAGATTTTTTTTTGTTCTTTTTTGTCTTAATTTCTAAATTTTTGGCACATATTCTTTTGTTTGCTTTCCAGACCGTACATCCTGTAATGATGTAGAAAAAGAAAAAGAGGGGAAAAAGAGAGAGTAAAAGAAGAAAAAAAAAAGAGAAAAGAGAAAAAGAGAAAAGTTTTTACTTTATTCTAAAGTCTGATAAGGGAAACACAGGAAAATGCTGTTACTGTTCACCTGTACATTGAATTGAATTTGCACATAGGATTGAAGGGAATCCAAGGGCTTCAGACACTTACCTTCATAATTTGTCTATCCATCAATTTGGGGAAGAGGAGAGAAGATAGAATATCCCACAGAAATATTTCAGCTGGGCAAAATTTCACTTAAGCATCAGTAAGTCAGAAGGATTGTCTGTATGACCCTGACCCTTCCTCTGCAGCCCATGGCTGGGGAGACAAGGCAAAGGGAAATGGGCACAGTGAATGGAAACGATTGTTAGGGTCTGCCCCACAGGTGTGCTTTTGTGGTTTACAATGAACAACGTAGGAAGAATTCAGAAATGTGTCTTTGTGCATGTTCTGTAACCATTGTCTGTCCCAAAGGGCAGCTGTCAGGGTAGTGCCATCCCCAAGGTCTACATCTCTGTGCGTATAGACACAACAGGTCTTTAAAACTTATAAAAGACACTTCAGAACTTAAATACTGTCTTGTGATGAGTGTTTCAATTTTGCTTAAGACTGAAACATTTGCATGCAGTTTTCCTCTTTTCATTTTTTCCTCCCATTCACTCTTGCAACATCTGTCTTGCGCTCCCTTTTGCTCCATAAACTGTCTGCCACAGCAGACTGTTTGCTTTTGGTTATGTGTGTTAATCCGTTCTGGCCATATTAAGTGTTCCACAATAACACTGTTGAAGCCAATTTCAGCCATTTCATATCCCATACTAACACTCATTTCTGACTCTGTGCTAGCCTTAAGTATTTGTGGGATCATCCAGTGAACCAAAACAGGGAACTGATGTGTTTGAAAAAAGAAATCAGCAAAAGAAAACAACCCAACTTTTTCCAGCAGGATCGGTTCCCCATCCGAGTGTACACCCACACAAATTTCTGTGAAAGAGTGGCTGAAGGCATGAACAATGAACAGGAAGGGAGGCTGGAGTTTTGTGTACTGATTAACCTAGCACTGCTGACTGAAAATATGCATATTGAATGGTGTGCCATATATAGGAATGCCATTGTGAAGCCAGGTTAGTTGATGCTTGAAAGAGTATATGGTTGTCATAGAAATATAATACCTCCAGCCCTTAAGTGCGAGATGCTGTGGCACACTGCTGGATTTGTTAACACTTTGTGTCAAATTCCCAGCAGAACTTCCTAATAACTCCCTTGGATTTGACACTACACTTGTAACATTTTCCTATTCACAACTAGAAGAGAAATTAATAATTATATATTCTGTGCTTGGTACAGCTTTCAATTACATTAGCTCATACTGGGCACAATAATGTGAGCAAATCTGTGAGCAGTCAGTGAGTTAAAGTGCAGTATTATAAATGATATCATTTTTACAAATATTTAATTATGCTACCAATAACCTAAAACTGAACATCATGATTGCCATGAAAGCATGATGTTCTGAGTGCAGGACCATAACCATATCCCTAGTGGAAAACTGCAAATTGTAGGGATGGACTGTTAAAAATAAGCACCTGCTGGGATGTAATTTCCAGGATCTCTGCCTTCTACCTCCACAATCTAAATTTTATTTTAATTGTTATTATTTCTATACTTCAGAAAGCAGTTTAAAAGGTTTATTTAGCATAATTCCAAGGTTTTATATATTATCTCCTTTACCTAAACTGGAACTGCATTTGAAACGTAGCTTACACAAATTCTTGCTCAAAGAATTGCAGAAGAAAGAATTCAATTTTCATCATAACTGGCTTTTTATTATTTAGATTGGTGTTTATTAAATAATACCATTATTAAATACAAGCCCTACGAGGAGAGGCTGAGGGAGCTGGGGTTGGTTAGCCTGGAGAAGAGGAGGCTCAGAGGTGACCTCATTGCTGTCTACAACTACCTGAAGGGAGGTTGTAGCCAGGTGGGGGTTGGTCTCTTCTGCCAGGCAACCAGGAACAGAACAAGGGGACACAGTCTCAAGTTGTGCCATGGGAGGTCTAGGCTGGATGTTAGGAGGAAGTTCTTGACAGAGAGAGTGATTGGCATTGGAATGGGCTGCCCAGGGAGGTGGTGGAGTTGCTGTCCCTGGAGGCATTCAAGAAAAGCCTGGGTGAGGCGCTTAGTGCTATGGTCTAGTTGATTGGCTAGGGCTGGATAATAAGTTGGACTGGATGATCTTGGAGGTCTTTTCCAACCTGGTAGATTCTATGAAATATGATAAAAATCAAGTTGCCTAATTAGTTTCCTTTATATAAATTAAACTCTGCTAAGAGAAGACAGTTTATGTCACTGGAAATATATGTCCAGTTCCAACAAATAAATATCATACTTGAAAACATAAATTGAAAACTGGTTTGGTTCTAAAGACATAAATCCTGCCCTGAAAAGTCCCAGAAGATACCTCTTCTTTTCAGGCAAAATGCACTAGAGTAAAATGCACTAGAGTAAATGAAAGAAAGAAGCAAAGTTCGTCTTCAGAGATGAGATTCAAGATGTCTGAATCTAATCTCTTAGAAGGAGGCTTCTTGGCTTGTAATATCATGGCATTTGATAGAAATATGGGCATTTCTAAAACATGATTTATCTCCTTGTCTTAGCTATCAGTTAGGATAGGACAAATTGAAGGGACTGTCTGTGCTTTCCTTCTGCTGCATTTATGCAGCTTAAGTTTGGCTGAAAACAAGGAAATCTTTACGAATGACTAGGGAGAAAGATTTCTAAAAGTATATATATTTCCATAATTAAATATAGACACAACTTTTGTTAAAACTGCTATGATTCATGAAGAAAGTAGATTTTTTTTCCTACTAAAATTGTTATTAGTCAGTTTATTTTGCTATGAAACTATTTACAGTCTCACAGTATCACCAAGGTTGGGAGAGACCTCACAGATCATCAAGTCCAACCTGTTACCACAGAGCTCAAGGCTAGACCATGGCACCAAGTGCCACATCCAATCCTGCCTTGAACAGCTCCAGGGACGGCGACTCCACCACCTCCCTGGGCAGCCCATTCCAGTAGCCAATGACTCTCTCACTGAAGAACTTTCTCCTCAACTCGAGCCTAAACTTCCCCTGGCTGTCACAGGCATTTAAAGGCTGCTAAGAATTAAAGATTCCACAATTTATCAATACAAGAAAAAAATACAGAGCTATAAAATTAAATAACCCCTTCCAACTTCAAAATCATGCAGAGACAGGATGAGTCTAATAAATGTTCCTAACATGTACTTAAAGAGAAGCTGGCTGCTGTTCTTGTAAAGCATGAAATGATGAAGTGGAGTTTCCAGCCCATTAGTAACCAAGACTTATGCTAATGGCTCTTTGGAATAAACATCTTTAAATCAGATGCACTACAGAAAAAAAAAAGTCCAAGTGCCTTAAAAGAATGATAAGTGAGATGAACAATAAATGGCATTTTAATAAATATTTTAATGTTAGGGAAACTGATGCCAGTGTTCCTACAGAGTAAGCAAAGCAGTCCTATAGAAAACGCCCTTCAGGATTTAATGAATTAAAATGAATGATTATGCTGTAGTCAGAGAGAACTTCTAGGATTTAACTTAGTTGCAGCTGGGTGGACTTCAGGGGCTCATGGCACAGGAATTTGAAAATACAATGATCTTTTTTTTCTTTTCAATTAATGTAACTTGTTTGTGGGAGTTTTTAAAGGTTCCTTGTAGTTCAAACCATTCTGTGATGAATTGAAAAGAAAATCAAATTTCAGTAAGTTTGTCAGTTAGCAGCTGTTGTCCGTTCTGCCTGCTCTACCAGAAAGAATAATTTGCTATATGTGAACGTTAGAGAAAATACTTGCAATTGATTGGAGTTTGGACCATGCAAAGAACTTTTCATTGTTCCCTTATCCTCTGGTTGAAGGTGATTGCTACTGATGAATGTCCCAACCATGCCTTTCCAATCCAAGAAAGAGAACCAGCAGAACCTGACCTTCACATAAATCACAGTATCACACTATCACCAAGGTTGGAAGAGACCTCATATGCGGAGAGGGAAAAGCCAAGCGAGGAGGAGAGGCTGAGGGAGCTGGGGTTGTTTAGCCTGGAGAAGAGGAGGCTCAGGGCAGACCTTATTGCTGTCTACAACTACCTGAGGGGTGGTTGTAGCCAGGAGGAGGTTGCTCTCTTCTCTCAGGAGGCCAGCACCAGAACAAGAGGACACAGCCTCAAGCTGCACCAGGGGAAATTTAGGCTTGAGGTGAGGAGAAAGTTCTTCACTGAGAGAGTCATTGGCTACT